>CM060848.1:8931237-9212345 GCA_030737835.1 Acorus gramineus
AAAAAAATTGGATTAAATCTCTGATACCATGTTAGAATATGAAAAGAATGAATCAAGAATCTTATTAGGGTTTGTATCCAATATTTATAGTACAAAAAGGGAAACAAGGAAAAGACTAATCTACCCTTAACCCTAACATATATATACATTTAACAATTACAATGTCTTTTAGGTTTTGTTAATGAATATGGGAATTAATGAATTTGTGCTCCATTTTTGTATATTTTCTATCTTTTGCATGAATATCTAATGACACCACTTCGCGAAAGAAGACTTGTTAGAAACTTCTTCAAAATAGTTAGTAGAACACCCCTGTCACCAAAATTGTAGGTGTAGAAAAGATTGTACATTGTCTTAGTTTGTTTCTTTGTTTTGGCATTATTTTATCCAGATGTTTGGTTGAGGAGATATCCTCACGGATAATACTTTGTTATTGGAACTTATTGTTTAAGTAGATATTATAAATTTGTAATAAAAATATAGAAATTACTTCAAATCAATGTTTATAAAAGGATGATTTAAATTGGAGATGTAGCATATGTTAAAAGCCATGCAATGGGATTGGTTTTACAAACAAAAAAAAAGCAGCACAACCTCGATGGCTCATAGCCATCCCCCTTTACAAATCCCCAATGGCCTATATCCATCCCCCTTTACAAATCCCCAACAGCTTGTGTTGATAAATAAAACATCATTACCGACTGTTTTCATCCGTCGCTGTGCTATTGACCGCAACGACTACCAACCGTCACAAAAACATCAACAGCGACGGCTACACTCTGTCGCAAAATAACATCAACTCAACAACTACCAGCCACCGCAAATTATACACCAATCGCGACGGTCAAAAACCGTTAAGTAACTTTTCCCAACACCCTTAACATGGACGGATGTGCAACGGATTTAGTCCATCGGCAATATATAAGCAATGGCAACGGCTTATATTCATTGATAAATCTCAGAATTTTTGTTGTGATAGTAAACATATGGTACAATTGATTCTTGCCAAAGTTCCTCCACTCCCTCACACAAACACTGTTAAGCCCCTGAAATCATACTGTAGATGACCAAATATTTCCCTTCATACCAACTTCCAAACTTCTAGCGCCCCACCCACCAAAAAAAAAAAAACACCATCACCTTCAACAAGTATGCATAGACGAGTATATAATCCAATTTTCCATCACTACCCATTAAAAAAAAAAATTATGAAACCCCCTAATAAACAAGCTAAACAATAAAAAAATACCACCCCAAAAAAAGAGTACTTATTTTCATATAAAAAAAAGTGAGACATGTAGATCTAAATCAAACCAGAAACAAAAAACAAAACAAAATTTCAAATTCAAAAGCAATGTTTCAATCACTAACATTATTGGCTCAAATGGGTCAGATTTAATTTGTAATTTTAGTATTTATTAAATAACACTAAAATATTTATTTTATCATTTTATTGTATCTTAATGATCTCCAGAAACATTTGATAAAATTTCATGAAATTTAAAGTTTGGGAAGTCATGTTTTGAGACCATTTGAAAGTGAAAATGTTGTAAAGGACCTGGTTAGAAATCAGAAAATCTGAATCAGGAACATGTTTGTAACATAGATAGGGGCTGGTTGTGAAACTAGTAGAACCTGGGGGCCAATCTACAAATAGTCCCTTAGAAAATGACAAAATTGGCGCATTGTCACACATTATATGAATGTTTAGATAATCACCGGGGTTCCTTCCATCTCACTAGTTGGATGGTACGCGCGGATATTCTATACTTAGAATGAATGAATTATATAAATGATTTATATTATAATTGAAAGATAAATAAGAGTCCATATTATTATAAGCAATTCTTTTAAAACAAAAACAATATTTGATAACTGGGGTCTATTATGTATATTTTATGTTTTTAAAACAAAAAAATGTATTATTGTATTTCAGTATATACTTATTTTTTATATAACACTTCCTTTTACAACTCAACATACACTCTCATATACCTCTTTAATCATTTAATAGTTATTTAACGATGTATACATACCTCCATTAGGTGAGATATATATTTTGTTAAATGTTTTAACATTTATTAAAAATGAACACGTTAAATTTGAAATTGTACAATATTTACTTTTTTAAAAAATTAAAACATATGATAACTGCATTTGGGGTTATATTTGGGACTGTACCTAACATTAAGTGAAAATCCACTCAAAGATATATTGAAAATAAAACAAAAAAAAAACATTTATTCCTTCTCTTTTAGGGACATTAATTTTTGAAAAGTTTTAGACTTAATCACTTTTACCAACTAAAACTAAGACCACAAAAAAAAAATCCACCATTACCTTTGATGAATATGCACAGTCAATCATATAATCCAATTTTCGACCACTACCCATTAAAAAAATCGATTACCAAACCCCTTAAAAACAATCTAATCAATAAAAAAAACTACCTTGAAAAAAACTAAAAATATACCTATTTTCACATATAAAGAAAAAAGTGATACATATTGATCCAAAATCAATAAAAAAAAAACATAACAAATTTTAAATTCAAAAGCAAAACATCCATCATTAATTTTATGGGATCAAATGAGCCCAAATTCATCTGTAATTTTTGCATTTATTAATAAGACTAAAATATTTATATTTTATAATTTTATGGATATTTTAATGGTCTGAAAAATCATTGAATGAAATTTGAAGTCCGGGAGTCATGTTTTGAGATTAGGGACCTGCTTATAAATATTGTAATCTCAATTAGGAACCTGTTTGTAACACATGTAGGGTTTACTTCTAAAAGTGGTAGGACCTGGGGGTTGATCTGCAGAACGCCCATGAAAAGACAAAAGTAGCTGTTTCACCTGGTTATAAATATCAGGACTTATTTATAACATATAGGGGTTGTTTTGTAAACATATAACACTGGGGGTCTATCTGAAAAATGCTCCCGATGAAATCATGAAAATACCCCCGGTACGCCCATCCGCTCGCGCTTTATAGAAGAGTATAGATAATATTCCCATTTTTTTCCCATCTATACCCTTACATAATTTCATGGCCAAAGAAACGAACTAAAACCGTCATCAAAATTGGTGTTTAGAAAAATAAGTGTTGATACACTAAGTACCTTGTGTAGCTAGCCCCATTTATAGCCTAAGAGCGACCCCATTCACTTATAAACTGCGATAGGGCATGCAGTGTAAACACTCCATTATTACAATTATTTTTAACTTTTCAAGAAAAAAAAGTATACAACTTCAATACTTTATTTTTTATAACAATTTGCAATTCAATGTGTAAATATATAATTATAAAAATAGAAAAAAATTATATATAGGATTATACATACAAAAAACAGACATATCATTTTCCTTAAAAATAAAATGGATTTGTCCGTATTCAATAAAGGTGGCGATTGGGTAGTAGAATAGGGGAAGAAATTAAGGGAACATGGGGAGAATAAAACTAAAATATTATTGGGTGGAAGAATAGCGGGTATATATAACAACCAGAATTGATGAATATAAAGCAATATTTGTTTTTTAAGTTCACCTAAAATTGTGTGATTCCACCTAATCTATTTTTACTGGTATAAGAGAATTCACATGTTAAATCATGTCACATCACATTTTATTATAATAATTTTTTAATCAGATTAATCTTTTTACACCAATTGAGAGGTCGTTTGGATGTGGTTTGAAATTGAGAAGATTATGGGTTTACAAAAATTTGATTTCCCTAATCCCATTTTTAAACTAAAAAAATAATTGTAGTTTAATTAAAAGTTGTAGAGATATTTTTATAAGTAAATGTTTAAAAACTATTTTTTTTCATAAGGACAAATTATTGGATTTCATGCGAACCTCAGAATGGTGTAGCGTTTCTCTCGGGTGTCCCACAAAAAAAAGAGGAAACAAAACGCGTTACGAAAAGATGGTGTTAAATGAATTATATCCGTACATTTAGTGGACTTTTGATTCCAGCGCGTGATGAATGGTGCAGTTGTTGGTGAGGTCCATTCGATTTCAGATAATGGTCGGTTGAGGTAAGTGAATAGTTGCCGTACAAATAACCAACGGCGCCGCCTAAATATCACGGGACGTATAGCTTTTGTCCGTATCTTATATATCTTTTTAGCCAGTCTGACTATTTCAATTACTTTTTTTTTTCTTTTTCCTTTTTTACATTTTCAATTTCTTCATTAGTATTTAGGAAAAAAATTCTTATAACTCTTTATAGACCATCTGAAGTCCATATAACTTCTTGATTTTTCTTAAAGTTTATATAACCCTCTGAAAATATATATGTAAATCTAAATAGCCCCTTGAGTAGTTAAACTTATGTTGACAGATTAAGAATATTATGTGAATATTTTGTTTAGTTAACTTTGATTGAAAACATAGTATACCAAAAATCACCTACAATGTGTTCAAATCGTCATTTAAAGAGAGTTTGTCACACTTTTAACACATTTTAGGAGGTTTTTGGTATACTGTGTTTTCAGTTATGCTTAACCAAACTGAATATTCACATAATAACATAATATTCCTCATCTGTCAATAAAAATTTAATTTTAAGAGGTTAATTATTTGAATTTGCATAGTTGTTTTCAAGGAGTTATATGGACTTCAGGAAAAGTCAGTTGGTTATATGAATTTTAGGCAATTTGCAAGGGGTTATTTAGATTTTTTCCTGATATTTATTGAGTCTTGAATTGATATTATGGTCAATAATGTTCCAAAATAAATCTATGAATTACTATTGTAGTATCAATATGCATTTTAAAATTTCAAATGACAATAAATGTGTGTGTGTGTGTGTGTGTGTGTGTGTTTGTCTTATTACTGTTACCTACATTTCTTTTATTTGTTTTATAAAAAATTTATTTTTATTACTATCAATATTATCACTATTATTATTATTAATTGTAGTAGTAGTAGGCTTAGATCATATAAGAAAGGAAAATGTTAGACTCAGTCACATTCGTCAACCAAAACAAAGACCTCACATGTTTTCATTTTTTGAAATATAGTAAACATCATCTAATGAGGTATATGTTTTGATAAAAAGTGCATATCGCTTCATTTCGAGTTAAATGAACCCATTTTTAGTAAGTGTAAGAAAATATTTAATGTGATTTATACAACATCTAACTAGGTATATACTTCACTGGATTTCTAATGTGATATATAGGACTGTATTTTGGACTGAGAAAAAAACTGAATGTAACAGCACTCTATAAGCAATTATGATTGTCCTTCATAAAAGACTGATGCAATCCCCATAAATTGATTAAAATTAGGGTTTTGTGATGCTAAAAAAAATTAAAAGCTTTAATTTTAACTAATTAATAACATATGTTTTAAATTTGGGTTAATCAAGGTTGTAACAAAAAAAACAAATTTGTTTATTAAAATGTTGATATCAATAGAGTACGTATTTATTTCACGTTTTTTTTTTTAATATCCCTTCATAAAATATGGTATATATGCGATTTCAATATCAATGTGATTTTTTTATTAAATTAACATGTATTCAGTGCATCTCTCAATACATAATGGCATTGTGTCACTAGCTAAAAATATCATAGCATGAATTATTACTCAACTTATTTTCTCTGTCCTCTCATCCCTTTGACAGTCACCCTCCCTCTCCTAGTCTCTCTCCTTTTTCCTCTCGCCACCCTCCTCCATCCCCTGTCGTCGCCACCTCCTTCGCCTGTTTTTTGCATGGATTTGTCTTGCATTTCAATATCTAAATCATAAAAGAAGAATGGTTGCAGAGTTTCTTTCTATGAGATAAATTTTCTTATACAATTGAGGGTTATCCAAATATTTAAAGGTAATTAGCACTTTTAGCCCCCTTAAAATGAATATTTACAAAAATAGCCCCGCCCGTCGAATATTTGCAAAAACTAGCCTCGTTCATCCGATTAGCGCTGCCACGTCAGTGCTGGCCGTTTTTTTTTTTAATCTTTGTACTGGTCTCCAATGTTTTGACCACAGCATTGGGGATTTAAACTGGAGACGGATTATATATATACCGTCTCTAGGAGACGGTATATATATAATCCCTCTCTAGCTGCTTGAACATATAATAAAATAACTTTATGAAAATAAAACATAAGTTCCATTACAATCACTTGACTCCTGTTTCTGAACACAAATGAAAATGCATAAATATAATAAACATGTCTTACGTCCCATAAATACAATATCCAAATATTTTCATAAATCCTTTCTTTTAGCTTTTCTCATAGCAGGAGGTGCTGATGAAGAGGGTACATCCATTGCTGTGGAAGATGGCACACCTGATTGTGGTGGAGTGGTAAATTGTTCGCCCGATCCCCGAGAAGCAGTAGTAGAAGTACACCAAATCCTGCGTGGTCCACGAACATATGTCTGGAGTGTCATCTCTGGAGCTTTATCTAAAACTAGGGCTGGTTGTTGTGGCTGCTCATCGAATTATGCCTCAAGTCGTACATCACTGAAGAACTCATCAATTGTGAATTCAGTGTGAGCCCCTGTCCCAGCTAAACTACCATCTATGACATCCTTAGAATCATTACATCTATAGACGCACTAGAGGTACTCGAAGGTTGTCCCCTCTCTCCCATCATCGCCTCTGCATAGTCACGTGCCACATCGATTATACGTCCCCACTCATCGCAATTGGGGTATAACACCAACCCCCTTGCAAGCACCTCACTAATGTTCTGTGTAACTCCCCCCTGTTAATAAAAGTTTCAATATGATAAGTAGTTATAAAATCATTTATTACTTTCTAAAAATGTAACACACATTTAAAATTCTTATCGAATGTGGTGCAACATAGCCTGGATGATAGTGTGAGGGTGGTGGAGGTGTGATATGTCTGACTGTTCTCTCCCAATATCACTCCATATATCTCCTTTTACTCCGGGTATGATAGAATTGGTGGATGTGATCCAAGCGTTGGTCCCAATACTCGATATAAGTTTGGTGAAAAACCATCCAATTAACATCCTGTCTATCTCATCTGTTTACCCGATCGATGGCCTCTACATTAGATGGAATTCCTGATGCCATCCAAATCGGCGTGCGACTCGATCTAGCACGTGCATCTCCACGATATCCAAGCAAATGAGTGGGACCCTAGTTGTCCACAACTCCATATGATCCCTACATCCAGGTGGTAGTGTCTCATATGTCCCAGCATAAGGCTGCCATATAACCTACCAAAAATTAAATTTATAATTAGTATCACAATCTTACATAATATATCATGTGTGAAATATAATAATAATTGTATAGTCACCTGCGACTGAAGCTAATAGTCTAATTGTGCTCTATAGTATATCAAAACACATGAATTTTCATCAAACCTCTAAGTCACTTTCCACCTGAAATAAGGAATTTAATGAAATATGATCTTCCATGAATTCACAATAGAAGATGAAAAATAAACATTACTCCCAAACGTCTATCTCCAACAACAAAATCTGGATCATGTAAGTCCGGTCGTCCCACGTGTAATCTCTCCCACGACCATAGCTGCGTCGGAAAAAAAATTTTAGGGCACAGATTAAAAAAAAGCAGCATGTAATGAAGGAAAATTGGGATTTTCATATTACCTATAGGAGCGAATAAAAACCATGAGATCCTACCGACATCCTCTCTCCAAGCACACTACCCTTGTACAACGCTCTATACAAGTGGGCCAAAGCAGTTGCACCCCAGGAATATCGGCCAGCATCCTCAAAATTTCTAAGTAAATAAAGGTAGCATGCATGTATCTTATCTCCTGTGCCATCAGCAATAAGATATATGCAAGCACAAATAAGATATATGCACGTGCATACTACTGGAGGATATCGTCGTTCAATTCAACTTCGGGTATGATGCTGAAAGTTTCTTTAAGCCAGAAGAGAAAAATTCTTCCACCCGTGATCTTATCTGCAAGGGGGCCAACACCTAACAGCTCTTCATAAACACTGGCCCAATCATCGCAGTCTATGATACCGGTCACGGGCTTGCCATCAATGGAAAGTCCAGTCAAAACAGCAACATCCTGAAGTGTTATAGTCATCTCGCCACGTCGCAGATGAAATATGTTAGTTTCTAATCTCCATATCTTAGTCAATGCTTGTAGTAGTCGATGATCTGACCTGGTATATCCCATATGTGTAAAATAATGCAACCCCGATGCCCTCACGTACGGCTCGATGCGTGGATCCCTGACCCAGTGACGCAATGCCACCATGTGTATCGTGAACTTCATGACATCGGTCTGTTTGAGAAATTTATTTATTCATTAAATAAAATAATTCATATATGAATAATAACACAAGAGATAAACACATCAGTTGATATACCATGCCCTGAAATCCATGATGAGACCTATGAGATCCTTGAAAATACAACAAATCATCCACGACGGGTCCATGCCACACACGTATGTCCATCACCAATAATTTGAACACAAATTAATATATACTCAAACAATTTAACATTCATCATCATATCAGAATCATATTTAACATTTATACTAGCATTTGTATTTCTACATGGACATTTATTTTTTCTGTGGCCTTTCTCATGACATATTGAACATGTATATCTCATACTTGGATCCCTAGAGTCCATATGCATACGTCGGCGAGTTGACATGGGCGCCCCGCTTGTCTCCTAACATTCGGTGGGATGAAGATAGGATCATTTTTCATAGGAATCGACCAACGACTTTTATCATCAACGGAGTGGAATCGGAGTTCATAAGTGTGTCTATATGACTATGAGGAAAGCCAATGTGACACATATCTACCAGGACTAATATGAGCATACCCGCAAGCCACTATGACATGTGCACATGATAGTGAAACAACTTTGGAACATGAAATTGACAATCTGCATGGTCAGAATACAAGAAGACAATGTACATAACCGTATTCTTGTCTTGGACATTGAATTCTAACCTATCAAGCTTTCTTACTAGCATCGTCCTTGCATCATGTGCAGTTCTCTCCAAACGCTGCTGCATAGATGGCACATGTTCACCTGACATGCTCTCAGTCGACTCACGCCTCGTATAAAAATACAATGACACCCATATGAATGTCTGTTGTAATAAGGCAGTGACTGTTAATCCTCTTACACCTTTCAAGACATTGTTCATACTTTCTACTCTATTGGTGGTCATCGTGCCATGACGATGACCGTCATCATAACAAAGGGCCCATGTCTGTGGAGGGACTTGATCAAGCCATGTGCGAGCTTGCGAGGAGACACTAAGAATCTTTCGCATTTCATCAGCAAATTGATTTGGACATTTCAAGGTGGCTGCCCTCCACACTTGGTCACTCAACTCCTTTGATTTTACATTTTTTTGAAGTTGTCTATCATATGTCTTATACAGAAACGATGGTGCCATGTCACATTGCTTGCTTCCTCAATAGCTTTCATGCCTTCTATAATGCCCAAATCCCGATCAGATCTGACAAACACGTTATTTATGCAACCAACAGAAAAGAACAAGTTCCAAAGGAAGAAGGTCCAACTGTTTCTATTCTCATATTCAACTATAGCAAATGCTATCGGAAGCAATCCATTTTCTCCATCGCAAGCAGTGCCTATCAGGAGATTTCCTTTACATTTTCCATATAGATGTGTTCCATCGATGCAAACCAGTGGACGACAATGTTTGAAAGCCTCTAAGGCTGGTCCGAATGCCCAATAAACACGTTCAAACTGTCAGATTGGTCGGCCCATGTTATTCTCTTGTATGACAGGGCCTTCGAAGAACACATTTGTTCCTGGATTAGACCTCCTTAGGGCATCAACATATAGAGGCAACTTAACATATGACTCCTCCCAATTTTCAAATATCCTCTCCATAGTCTTTCATTTGGCACGGTGTGCCTTTGAACATGTAATTGTGTAGTGATGATCAGCTTGATCCTGTCCATTATCTCAGTATGACTGATTCTCAAATTATGATGAATCGTTGGCATAATTAGCTGTGAGATATAATCAGAACTGAATTGTCAGTGATTTGAATTGAGTAGAGAATCTAAGCATGTATGAGGAATTCTCATAGTGGAAATCTTAAACATTTCTGAACCACTGACCCTCCTCGCATACAATTTCCAATGACATTCATCATTTATGCATTGAACGACGTATTTTTCTGCATTTGATTTCACCACATGACATTGCACACATTTCTTTATGCTCCAAGTTCGGACAGCATTAATGAGCGACTTCTTATTCACGAAAAGCTGACCAACCTCAAGATCATTTACATGAAGAAGATCCGATTTCATAAATGCATGGATGGACATTTTCTATCACCGCTTGCTCCATAAACTCATGTGTAGGATACATTTGAGGAACACTATATTCATGGATGGCAACTGTCTCCACATCATGGTCCTCCTCAATATCAGATCCAGTACCAACCCAATGATCTTCACGATCCTCTTCTTCTCCTCCTCCTTCTTGATCTTCCACTTCTTCATTGTTTATTTCAATTCCCTCATGAATACCGTCCCAACCCATGTCATGAAATGGAGACCTATAAATGTAAACACACTATACTTACACATATGAATACACTAACCAAAAACTCAATATATACACAATACTTACAAATGTAGTATATTGACACTCCTATGGGCATTGGTCGGTGTTGCATCAATCAAATCTTCTTGTGTACACGGAACAAATGACGACGATGATGGTTGATATGGATCACGAACAATGGAGGGATATGAATCTTCTGCATTATAATTCATCGCACCACAACCTCTTTGTACGATCTCTTTCTTCTCTAACCATAACTCAATGCAATGTACGTGCTTTGGATACAATAATATCATCACCTTCACACTCATATCATCTTCGATAGGGACACCTAAACGCTTTCTGGAGTGAGTGGGATGCACAGCACTCATTGACAACGTGTAACGATTTGGATCGGTCCCCGTCAAATGGTACATCATTTGGAGTAAATCGACATAGGAGATCCTCTTATGTATGATGATGGCTTTCCTGATACCACCTTCATTAAATAAAGTATCTTCATGTTGAACAATCCTCCCATTAAAAGAGTAAATTAACGGGACATCGGATTTCTTTACCATCGAAACCATAAATTAATCAACTTAGTGAATATATTTCTAAATTGATAACAAAAAATTCATCCAACACATACAAGTATATTTAAGTTAAAGTATATTTCCTAAATGACCTTTGAATTTTTTTAAAAAGTTTTTTTAAGAATATCATATTTTTCAAAAAAAATTTTGAAGTTTTAAAAGTTTATATTGTCAATAGGAAATTGTCAATAAATAAAAACAAAAAATCATAACATTTAACATAATATCAAACAAAAAAAATCGTAAGATTCAACAAAAAAATCAAACATCATAACATTCAACATCAATAAACAAAAAAAAAATTCAATAAAATCAAAACAATTGATAAACAAATGATTTCAAGAAATTGTTTAGGGTTTTGATGTTTACCTTCGGAATAAAAGTGGTTGAAAGATATTGATTGAAACATATATGAACTGTTGGGGGGGTGATTTTCGGATGGGGTGGATGAAAATGGGCATTTGAGGGAGACAAAGGGGGTGAAAGGGGGGTTCTAGGGTTTCTCTGTGGGGGCGGGGTATATAAAGGATGCGCCCAGGAGACTGTATATATATAATCCATCTCCTGGAGACGGATTATATATATACCGTCTCCTGGAGATGGATTACTGGAGACGGATTATCTCCAGTGTAAATCCCCACTGATGTGGTCCAGTACAAAGATTCAGAAAAAAGGCTAGTGCTGACGTGACAGCTCTGATCGGGTCAACGAGGCTAGTTTTTGCAAATATTCGACGGACAAGGCTATTTTTGTAAATATTCATTTTAGGAGGACTAAAAGTGCTAATTACCCAAGATTTAATAAAAAGAGATAGATTTATATCCCCACTACACAAGGTCTGTATTTCAAAATTAATAAAATCCTCTCTTCCCTCTCTGCCGACGTACATAGACAATACGAATCATATAAATCTATAACAAACCCCCCCCCCCCCCCCCCCCCCACACACACACACACACACTCCCTCTCCGCCACACACACATTCATATCCTACCCTCCCTTTCTATGCTCAAGAAGTGGCTCTAGAGGTCCCCTTTTTCTTCCTAATAATGCCACACATACACACTTTTTTTCCTATCCTACCCTCCCTTTCTATACTAAAAAAATGGCACTAGAGGTCCCCTTTTTTCTTCCTGATAATGCCTTGTGTCTGGTTTCTGACTTGCTGTTGGTCAGCATTTAATTGTTGTGAGTAGTTAGCCCTTCGTGGAGGGCAAAAGAGGGGTTGTTTTGGTGAGAATATGGACTACTGGCCAGAAACTTGACTCCACATGGGGATTTAAAAATAGAGAAGGGAAGTGGCGTATATAAGTGAAAGACTTGGTTGCTAATATAAGCAATGCAAAGGACATGATGGGGATGTTTGGTTGGTGTTTTATTAGCTACATTGACCTTATCGTGGATTCATGTGATGTAAATTTTGGCCAACATGTTAACTGTCAGAAGACTCAGAACAACCATCAATGTCATCCTCTGGAGTCCTCTTTCCGTACGTATGATTTAAAGTTGGGAAAAATCCAAATTAACCCCCTCTAACTGCCCAAAATCCATATATAACCCCTTAACTTTTGATGAAGTCCATATAACCCCCCTGAAAACACCCAAGTAAATCCAAATAACTCTATAAGTTAAACTTTCATTGACAGATAATGAATATTCTACGAATATTCTGTTTAGTTAACCTTGACTGAAAACACAATACATCAAAAAATTCCAACAATGTGTTAAAATATAATGTAAAAAATCATGTATAAATGATGATTTTATCACTCTAAATGGATTATAAACCCTTATAAAGAAGGATAAAATCTTTATTTATAAATGGATTTTTACATTTTTGATATTGTATGGGGTTTTTGTATATCTTATTTCAGTTAGAGTTAATCAAACAAAATATTAGTAGAATTCTTCATGTGTCAACAAAAATTTAACTCAGGGGGCTATTTGGATTTACATAGATTTTCTCAAGGGGTTATATGCGCTTCAGGAAAAGTCAGGATGCTATGTAGATTTTTGTAAGTTTGCATGGGTTTTATGGATTTTTCCCTACAAAGTAATCAATCATGTTTTTGGGGTTTTCATATTATAATTTTTGGTTCCTTCAGAATTATCCACTTTCGAACATTTAAATCAACGTTTGGACGGATTTTATGGTTTATATGCCAGACGTAGATCTAGACAATTTCTCCCAATGCTAATTTTTTTGTGTTTTCAACATTTATTTGTTATATTCTTAATATTTCAAATTTTTTATCCACTATTTGTTTGCATTTACTAAGAGTGAACCAAACAACAAAAAGAATCGTTTTTATATTTTCAATGAAAAAAATAACAAAATAAAACATCCTTTATCCCACGCAGATAGCTACGGTAATGGCAAACTCAGGATTTATTATTGGTGCAAATTGGACATATTGAGTCGGTTTGAAGCTCAATCTAAAACCAACTCGAGATTGGAGAAAGTCAATTCAAACCCAACTCAACCCTCAGGTTTGAAAAGTTTAATTCAAACCCAACCCGTAAGGTTTTATTCGAGTTTGGGTTTGATTCGGATCAGGTTGGATTCAAATTTAACTTGGAAAATAAATTATTTTAAATAATTAAACTTTGTAAGAGTTAACTCTCTGTACAAAAAAATATATATGAAAATGCTTAACATTTATATTTAGAGAATAAAGATATAGAAACTATAGAAGTGAAAGATTATAAATAAAAATAAATTATATATGAAATTTTATCATGTAAATAAATTGTACAATTCATATAAATTAAAAAATTACAATTTTACTTATAATATTTTACTTAGAAATGAAAATTTTGGGTTCGGATAATCTGAACCGTCAACGTAATAACCCAATCCCATCTCAAATTAAGTTCAGGTTGCTCGGGTTCAGGCTCGAGTTGAACCCGAACGCTAAAATGCTAACCTAAACTAGTCTAAATTTCGTGTTAGGTTGGGTTCAACCCATCCAAGTTGCACCCCTTGGAATTATTAAAGGGAAAATAATTACTCAAAATACAAAATAAATATTTTGGAAAGTATAAATTATATTGTCAATAAAAAAATTAATTTTAACAAAATCATTATATCGTTCATAAAAAAAATTGAAAGAACAATTTGTACACTCTTTTGACTTTAAAATGGACAAGAGAGAAATCATTATATCATTCATAAAAATAAAATTGAGAGAACAATTTGTTATAATCTTTTGATTTTAAATTGTGCAAGAGAGAAGCAACTCATATTATGTATATTAAAAACTTTTGTTTAGAGAAGAAGATTTTCTTTTCTTTTTTTTTCCTTTGTATTGTTATCTTTTACTGTTGATGTGTTTTTTCCTTCAAATTTCAATGGGGTGGGGGGAGGTTTATCATGAGTCTATCCATGCGGATGAGTTTTATAACCTTGACAGGTTCTCATTGATTATACAAGCTTCTTTTTTATTTGATTTCACATGAAAATTGTAATTGCATACAATATTACAATTTCATATTTTATAGAAGTAATCATTTATGGTTAGCTTACTATAACTTTATTTTTTTTTATTTTTTATATATAGAGATAACCAACATAACCTCAACTTGAGAAGTTGGAATACGTCCTCAACTCAAATTTGTACACAATGAGTTAATACTAATAACATAAAATGGGGGTACAAAATAGGCTAATATTAAAAAATAAATTGGGCCCTGCCCATTTTAACCATGGATAATGTTTCAGCCTCAATTCAAGCCTACATGTGTTTTGAATTTTTTAAATAGTATACTTCATCTAATGAGGTATATGCTTTTATAAAAAATGAAGCGTATACTTCAATAAATTGCATGGATGCATTTATAGAAAATGTAAAAAAAATCTTTCGAAGCATATGCCTTGTTAACGTGAACATATGAGTCGTTAATTTTCTATCGACACATATAGAGCTGAAGTTGAAGCTGGAAACAGATCTGAGTGTAACAGCGCCCTTTAACCATAGGTGGTATACAACCCTATTCCTCACCCCCCAATGGAGGTATAAAGAATAAAAACCTTTATCCCTCGTATGAGCTGACATAAGAGTTATTCACCTGAATAGTAATTATACTGGAATAAATAACTGCACATACAATATAAACGATTTTGTGTTTCTTATCTTTTATTATTATTCTCATTAGAAAATATAAAAGTGATTTTCTAATTGTTTAGTTCACATTAGATAAAGTGGGGATAAATGATATATAAAAGATGAGATGGAAAAGAGTATGACTAATAAAAGACAACTACACCCCTTACATAAATTGTTTGTGTTAGAGAATAAATGTAAGAGGTGTGTATGCGCGTGTGATATGATTAGATGTGACATGTTTTTTAGATGTGTGTGAGAGTATTATATGAAAAAAAAAAATTTAAATGATATAAAAAAAATACTTTTATGTATTGGAATACATAAGTCCTGATAAACAATTGCATCCCTCTTGATACAACGATTAGATCTTATCTTAATTTATTTAGATATAACTATCAGAATTTATTCACTCAAAATAAACAATTGTTTTTTTTTCTTCTTTATTCTCCTTTATTATCATCTTATGCTAAGATGCTCCCTCCCTAACGGCCGCCTTCATCACCCAAATGGAGAATAATTCTCAAATAAAAATAGGTAGATTAAATTGGGATCAGAATGAGATTACTATCTATACTTTGTGTTAATCAACCAATAAATGTCACGTAAATGTTTAAAAGAAATTAGAGAAAAATCGATATAACTTCTTGAAAACTTAGATAAATCGATATCAGTCCCTATAAATTCGATTAATCGCTACATGTTCCCAGAAAATGTGTGGTTAACTAATTTAGTCCTTGAGTCAAATTGTCATCATTTTACAAGGAATATTCTAAGAATATTTCTTTTACTAAATGGTGCTTCAATAAATGACATTCAAATAAGTCTTTATAAAATACGAAAAAAAAATTTGATCGATGACAAAAAGGCCTTTGTCTTTTCCTGAAAGTTCTACTATCATATACTCCCCAACGGTAAACAAAAAAAAGGAAAAAAATCAATATAACTCTTAGGAAACTTATGAAAATCGGAAAAAGTACTTGTAAAATCAGTAAATCCTCTTAAAGTTTTTATTTTTTTGTCCCGGTAAATGGTTTAAGTACTTGAGTCAATATTCCGTACATGCAAGATTCCATCCCGTAGTCAATATCCTTATTTTTAAAAAATTTAATGAGATTTGGTGAATATGTAATATAGATTAATCTTTTTTAATTGATTTTAATTAATTTGTTAGAGAATCTAATTTTATATATATTTAAAAATTGTTATGGTTACTACAACAAATTGGGTTATTATCTACGATTTTTTTGCTACGAATATATAATTTCACAGCAAAAGGTTTTACCAGACAACCATTTACAACGATATTAGCTATGAAATGATTTTGTCAAGAAAGATCTTTTGCTGCGAAACTATAAGTTTTTCCTACCAAATATTTCGCAGCTAATGCACCATTTTCTTGTAGTGGGTAGGAATTAAAATAAATATTGTTTAATAAGATAGGGACCAGAGGGGATTTATCAATTTTATGGAAACTTTTTTCGATTTTTATAAGTTTCCATGAAGCTATATCGATTTTTCCCATGAAAAAAAAGGGGTGAGACCATTCTGGTAACTTTTAATGTGTAAATAGAGTTAATCATATACCTAGTTAGTTTGGGTTAGATAGGGTGATGGTATGGATTGAAATAATATTTTTTTAATAACATAAGGATATGTGGTGATTATCGAATTTTACAAGAATTAAAAATGATTTAGCAATTTACTATTTAGTTATATCGATTTTTCTCAAGAAATTGATACGTGCATTCATTGATTTAATTATAAATAACATTATAAATGGTGATAGATTTTCATTGGATGACAAATGTGTTCTCACACTAAAAGGATTTGAAGGAGTCGGATCATCTATAGCACATTAGATACTAATACATTGTCACCACGTGTGAACTCTTAAACTGGTAAGAGAGATTCTATTTTCATGATGGGTGAGTGGAGGACAAAATCGTTTATCGATAATAGTTTACACGTGACGATATTGTATTGGTTGTTACAGGGAGAAATCTTATCCCAGATCTGAATTAAGTCGGATCTTGTTTGAAATAAAAATAGAGTTCGGATCCAGTCGGGACTGATTTTGGTCGGTTATGTTAGTACCGAATTGTACAACTCATTAATCAAAATACAGAATCTATAAATATAGTCAATTTTTTTTTCTTTTCTTTTTTTAAAGTAAAACATAATCAATTATTGAGTATATATTTTATTTTTTTATTAAATTTAATCAGCTATTAAATAAAATATAAATTTTTAAATATTTAATAAAATAATAAATATATATATAACAATTGATTATATAGTCCAATTAATAACATGTGCAGCTATCAGATAATACCCGGTGTCGTCTGTCTACAAGTCTGACATGGTGACATCATTACATCGCCGGAAGATAGTCAAAAAAAAAAAAAAAAAAAGTCATACGTACCGATAAGGGACAACGGAAGCTGACAAGAAAGAGAGAGATGAGAGAGATGCAATCATCTCTTGTTTGCCTAACATTTTCTCCTTTTTTTTTTCTTTTTCTTCCTCCCCTTATTCTGTCAACATTTGGAGATTCTTAGACACAATTTATTTGGGTATGTGTTTCTCGTTTGGATGTGAAGAAAATAGAAGTTTGAAAATCAGTTTTTAACTTTTTCAGTTTTATACACACCTCTTGAGAGTGTAATGATGATGATTTAAGGATATAATGATGATAACTGCTTTATAAAATACGGATTTGAAGATACAGTTTAAAGATAAAATTTAATAATGATGATGTATTTAAATTGACATGTTTAATAACAGATTTTAACTTTTAATTTTTAAATATATTTGAATTGATATGACCCTACAAATTAAAAGTTGCTTCTAGAATTTGTTGTCAAACATGTCTTGGACAATTTATTTAGGTATGTGTTTCTCGTTTGGACGTGAAGAAAATAGAAGATCTAATGAGTTGGGCTTTGACCGATTAGGTACGGAAGAGTGACTAAGAGGTGTTGCCGTGTGTGAGTGGTTTTTAAATAAATTGCATATAATCCCCTCTAAACTGTCAAAAATCCATATAGTCCCTGGGTTTTTCTTGAAGTTTATATAACCCCTTGAAAACATGTATTTAAATTCAAATCATCTTCTAATAAGTTAAATTTTCATTGAGAGATGAATAATATATTTTGTTTAATTAACCCAACGCCTATCAATCGGATGGATATAGATATGATATGCCCATATCTAGATCCGAACTTGATATCTGAATAAATATCCATATCCGATAACCGATGGATATTGAAAATAAATTTTCGTATCCGATCAAAAAATCTGAATTTGGATACGGATAATTATCTAAAATATTTAAAAATTTAAAATGAATATGAAATGATTAAAATATCTAAAGACTCAATATCTAAAAGTAAAAATTATATATATAATATTTAAAATATGTACACAAATATAATAATTACCTAGTATAAAACATAAAAATGTAAGTATAAACATAAAATATTACATGCTTTAGAGTAAAAATAAAAATAAAAACTCATACTACTCTTAAAAATATAAATATAAATATATAATTAAATAAATAATCATTTAATAATATTTTAGGATGCATATATTTTTCTTATCGGATATATTTTAATAATTTTTTCGAATATGGATCCGATTTTTTCAGATATTGGATATTTTATGAATTTTCAGATACAGATTGGGATCGGATATGAATATTTTTTTTAGATAATTAACTAGCTTAGTTAACTTTAACTAAATATACAATATACTAAAAATTTCTTACAATGTGTTAAAATCCTCTATAAATGATTATTTTACCTCTTCAGATATAGTTTTATAATCTATTCAAGAGGTAAAATCATTATTTATAGTGAATTTTTTACATTTTTAACACATTGTATGATATTTTGGTATAATGCGTTTTCAATCAGGTTATTCAAACGGAATATTTGCATAATATTCCTCATTCATCAACGGAATTTTAACTCAAGAGATTATTTGGATTTACATAGGTGTTTTCAGGGATTTATATGGATTTCAGGTAAAGCTAAGGGGTTATATGAATTTCGTGCAGTTTAAAGGGGTTATTTGAATTTTTTCCTTTGTTTATTTTTTTTATATATTTTATTTTATGTAGTGATCAACATGCATGTGAGGCTTGGATAATAAAATGAAATATTTTGATTTTTTTTTTCATTAACGTGTAATGTGGAGGTAACAGATCCAGGGCTCGTCGACATGCAGTGTGGTATCCACACAAGAATATATATCTGATGTTAAAATAGCATATCCAATCTTTAGGGAATAAAAAAATATAACATAATCAATCTTTAATTTCCTGATGAATCAGGTTTTTTTTATTTTTTTATATGCACTTGATAATAAATTAAAATGTGACATAAGCAATGTTTTACATGTGATTTATTCAAAATAATATAACCTCACCCCCTTTTCTAAGGGCGGTCTCAAATATATGTTCTATGATAATCAGAATATTTAGAATAATTATCCAATAAGAAAAAAAAATCAATTTTGTGATCCGAATTATCATAAAATGATATGTTATTTTATTATTTTTTTTATATAGGTGTTATCGTTTTCGTAATTGGTTACATAATTTTGAATAGTCAAATTGATCAATTTTTTTAACAAATAATTTATCAAGGTTATGGTTATAAGATCAATTTCAATATGCAAATGATCAAATCGACCTACCATGAGATCAATTGGGCTATTCTTCATAAACTATTTGCAATCCATCTCATTTTCATTTAAAAGTTACCACGTTTAAGAATATAATAACAAAAAAATATAATACATGAAGGATATTATGCATATTAATGTAAAAATTACAAATATACCCAAAAATTGGTCTATTCTTAAGATACTATTTGTAATCCACTATCTGTATTGGGCCATATTGCTCATGTCTACTAGGCCTATCAACGGATCGAGTCCAGACCCAGACTCAACTTGACCCGGATCGGATTACACGTGTAATATACCCGACCCGATTTGACCCCGACCTAGTGGACCCAAACATACAAACGGGTCGGGTCTGGGTCCACCCCGCCCCAACCCGTTGGACCCGAGACTCGACTATTTTATTAGTATATGCTCATATATTACAAAACTATTAGTATTAGTTGACCCATAATTTTGTTTCTTATTTATCAAGTTACAAGTATAAATTTTAACTTATTTTTGTATCCATAAGTCCATAACGAAACCCATAAATTATAACCCATAACCAACCAAACCCACCCGTTGACAAACCTTATTGGTTTATTAGCTTTTGAATTTGTATAATTAATTGGTTTGTTGCATGATTTATGTTCATTGTTTATGTTAATATGTTAGTGTTTATTGTTTTGAATGTTGTTTAGATTAATATGCAGTATCTATTGTTTTGAATGTTTACTTTGTGACACAAATAACCATCAGCTCTCCTTTTTAGTTCATTGTTATATTGTTTAGATTTTTGTTTACTTTGAATGTTATATGTTAGTGTTTATTGTTTTGAATTGTACAAAAATATGTTCAAACATAATGTCAGGACATCAGTTTAGAAAGCTCAAAACTAATGCTTTATACAAATTTTTCCTAATAGAATGATAAGGCAAACAAATTCATGAGCTCTCCTTTTTTTTTTATTAACCGTATTCGGGTCGGGTCGGGTTGGACCAGGACCCGACCCGGGTCCAACGGGTCCGAGTCCGTGTCCGGGTTTTCAAGGACCCGCCGGGTCCTCGATTAGACCTGGACCCTCGGGGTCTTGCCATTGGTCTGGTCCGGGTCCACCCCGACCGGCCCGGACCTGACTCGTTGACAGACCTAATGTCTACTTAATATTAGTGTGGAAAATGTTCAACCCCATGTATAGCCTTCACCCATTTTCACTTTTAAAAAAATATCCATTGAAGTACATATACTATTGTACAAATTAAAATACATTTACTAAGATACACTAATATATTTTTTCTTAAAAGAATTCAACTCTATATACAATAATAAAGCATATAAACTAATAAAATAATATATATACTATTCTATCACATTCTATGGTTGTAAAA
This sequence comes from Acorus gramineus, assembly GCA_030737835.1. Taxonomy (NCBI): domain Eukaryota; kingdom Viridiplantae; phylum Streptophyta; class Magnoliopsida; order Acorales; family Acoraceae; genus Acorus; species Acorus gramineus. The sequence continues at coordinate 8,952,537 of CM060848.1, forward strand.
TAGACTACTCGTATCATCACATTATTAGTCCAATAATAGTTTTTTTTTTTTTTTTCGAAGAGACTTCCTGACTGATCTTACAGTCGAGTTGGAAAGACTGCTTTTCTCTTTTTGATCGAATCCCATGGAAAATTCATAAAGAGGTAGTTGGGTTTGTCCTTACCTTTATTACATAATAAAAAATAAAAAAATCATATTTACAAAATGAAAAAAAAATTCAACCACGGAAGTCTTTAATTCTTTCCACTTATAATATAATAATAAAAAAATATTTATATACAACCAAAAAGAGGCTCCCAAGGCGTGGCGTCTCCATCACAGTCCCCTCCCACTCAAACCCAAATCGGACGGTCCAGATCCCATCTCACCCACCCCCAAAAAAAAATCCATCTCAATATCTCGCGATATCTCAAAAAAACGCTCCCCGATTTCTCGCACCCACCATCTTGTACCTGACAAGTACTCCTATTTGTACCTTCCACCAACACTTTTATTTTTATTTTTTTATTCATTTTTTATTCCCACTTTTGCCCTTTATAAACCCCCTCTCACAAACACCATTCACACCTCTCTCTCTCTCTCTCTCTCTCAAAAATCAATCTCCACCGTCCGATCGAACATGAAGCAGCTGATCCGACGCCTCTCGAGAGTCGCCGACTCCTCCGACGCCTCCAAATCCCTCCGCCGGTCCTCCCCGGACGTCCCCCAGGGACACCTCCCGGTCTACGTCGGCGACGAGATGGAGAGATTCGTCGTCAGCGCCGACATGCTCAGCCGTCCGATCTTCGTCGAGCTCCTCCGGCGGTCCGCGGCCGAGTACGGCTACGAACAGGCCGGAGTCCTCCGCATCCCCTGTCCCGTCTCGCTCTTCCGCCGAGTCCTCCGCGCCCTTCGCGACGGCGACGACGGCGGCCTCGCCCTCCCCGACGAGTTCTCCTGACGAGGCCGAGTTTTTTGTGTGTTGTTTTACGGTTTTGCCCTTGGATGTACATTGGTTTGATGAGGTAGTGGAAGGGTTTTTTGGGGATTTCGTTCTCTCTTTGGTTTTTTTTTTGTGGTGAATGGATTGACGGAAATGGTCCTGGCCCTTCTGGGTTGCTGAGAGCCGTTGGATTGGTTTTGTGTGGGTTTATTTTTGGGAATCAACGGTGATCGTAGTGGATTTTTAGATGGTGTTCTCCGCCTTAAACATCGCTCGTTTTTCGATTTGAATCGGGGAAGATGGTTAGAGGTCGCTGAAATCATTGGTTTGAAAGAAAATTTACTCAATTCACTTTGTAATTTCATTTATTAAACGTTTTATAAACGAATTTCTATATATTTTATTAATGTATATGTTTTAATTTTTATAAAAATTCATATTAATGAAAAAAAAAAAGATGTCATCTGCATTTGAGACGGGATTGAGTCTAAAATTTTCATTTTTAAGATTAGTTTGGTAATGGATTAAAGTTTTGATGATAAGTTGTTCTAATTTTAAGGGTTAAAGTTCCAGTAATTTTGTTTATATTTTTATTTGTAAAAAATTAAATAAAAAGTTGAGATAAATGTTTTATTAGTATTTAGGTAAAACAAAATATCTTAATTTTTATTTTAAAATTAGAACAACTGTCCGCAGTTTATCTTGATTATTTTTTATACCATACAGAGATAAATTGTACTCCTATTCATTTATCCCCACAATCAACTTATTCAACGCCTGTTGAACCTCACCAGATCCCAAATACGAGCCATCTCCTCCACAACCTATGAATGCAGAGGTGATAAGAGGGCAGCACATATCATTTTACTCCGTATGTACACATGGACTTCATGACCCATCCATCATATTTTAAGATGAAAAATATATAACATTAAATTATGTATATATGTACCTGGATTTCAAGACCCATTTAACATATTTTCATACACACACACACATGCATACACATTCATATATGGCATACACAATTGCTGCAAAATGTACAGTTTAATGAACAACACCCAAAGATATATACATATCAATAACTTGAAAGAATACTGTATATAACAGCATCTCCAATCCTATACCCAAACCACTACTTAAATTTAAATTTAAATAAAAATTACTCAAAACCCTCTCCAACCATTTATCTATACTCATACCAGATCAAGCTTTTACTCAAATCTTTACCCAAAATTTTAACATCTCTTTTATCTTCACATTTTCTTCCAATGTGACAATTTTTTTCCTTTAACTACACATTTAGTTGAATTATATTAGATGTCTTCCTATCCTCCAAACTTTTCACCACTTCTTGAAAAAAAAAAAAAATCGGTCTTCTTCCTTAAGTCTTAATATTTGTTTTTTAACTTCTTATTTTTCTTTCAATAAAAAATATGAGTTTTACTTTTTTTTCAAATAATTGGATTATAATAATTTTTAAATTTAAATACCTTGAAGAGAAGAAAAATTGAGTAGTAAAAATATTTGAGGAAAAGACTTTGAAAATGTTTATAGGAAATAATTAAAAGAAGATGTGAATTTTAAAAAAGATTTGAATAAAACACAAAGTGATAGTCAGAAACACATCATATCAAATCAAACTTTTATTCAAATTTTAAATAAAATTTTTATATAGATTTGAATAACGATTAGAGAAGGCTTAAGGGAATAAAGGCTCTCTAATAATATATATATATATATATATATATATATATATATATATATATATATATATGCCCGCGCGCGCGCGCACAGTAATTGAACGGACAAGTACGTGCCATTACTGATAGGCTAGCTACTCACATAATGGGCAGTTTGTTTACTTACGTAAGTGGACGTTTAGTGGATCTAGCCCCTAATACAGGTCCTCAGCCCATTATGGCCTATTTGTCCAATGGAACTATTTAATGCTATGTACTACGGTCCATTTTTTCGGTCTCACAATAATTTGTCATAGGGCGTGGTTATTCCCACCACCTTGATTGTCAATCCCATCATGTAATATTAAAAAATCTGATTTTTTATTTTCAACATTAGGTTGATAGAGAGCCGTTGAGAAAATGCCACCAGGTTGACAAAGGTGCTGTCAAGCAAACCTATCAAGTTGATAGTGGGCCGTCGAGAAAACACTATCGATCAGGTTAACACACCTTTGTCGAACTGGATTCAAAGAGATTATGAAGAAACGATTCGACTAGTTCACGTCAAACTTGAGACTAGTTTTAACACTGAATATGTCGAAAAGAATTTTTTTCTTACCAAACAAGACATTGGAGCACAATGTCACCTAAAGCATTCATAAAAAAGATTAAAAAAAAATGACATAAGTTTAACAATAAGTTTACCAGATATTCAGATTATTCAATCTAATATCATATTTTTTCACTTTTATTCCATTGGTGATCAAAATGACAATCATGCAAGATTATTTTAAAACAAATAAACTTCGTTGATTGATTGAAAAATCATTATATGTGTCACATGGGAATGAATGAAATGATATTTATTTCATTGGTTGAAGAGTTAATAGTTTTTGTGTAAACAAACAAACAAACTAAGATAAAAAAAAAAGATAGCATCCTCACACAGATATCCACACATGTTTGATGAATATCTGTCAACATGTTTAAGCTATATTCAATGAAGGGTAGTCATCTGAAGCCCATCGGCTTGACACACCTTTGTCGAACAGGGAGTCTACAAACAAACATACTCAAATCGACACACTTCCGTTGACAAATATAGGGGAGATTCAATCGATGTTTGTCGTCTAAAGCCCACAACACTGAACTAGGAATCTACAAACAAATATATTCAAATCATACATTATTCTAACAATACCCTATCTTCCTATCAAAACTCTAACTTTGAATAAAAAAAATCTTCAATACTTGTAATGTAAGGGTTTTAAACCAAACAAATGCAATCACAATCATAAGTTGCAATCCGAAAATAAAAAATACCCAAGCCATATATTTATCTAAAAATGCTTTAAATTTCAATCAAAACCCTAATTAATTTCAAATTAAAAAAAACCTCAATACTTGTAATTTAAGGGTTTAAATCAAACGAATGCAATCACAATCCTAATTATTTTCAATCCAAAAAAATTAAAAAATAGAGCCCAAATCATACATTCTCTAAAAATACCCTAACTTGCTATCAAAAACCTAACTTCCAATTAAAAAATCGCAATAATTGAAAAATAGGAAGAGAACAACTAACTCATAAATTACTAATAACAATGGATGTAAATGAGATTTATATAGTGATTTACCCGTTTCTTTAGATTTGGGGGCGTCTTGGGAGGCTGATAGAGTGTGTTTCTTTGAAGTGTCATTTATGGAATTTTTTTTTCCAAAGATTATAGAACAAGAAATTAGTCCATTGATAGATGAGAGATGGTATACTCAGTCTATTTTGCAGGCCGTTTTGTAGATCCATAGTGTATACTACGCTATCATAGTATATGAAGTTCTATTATAGTGTATGACATAAAATATTTTATCATTTTTTAATATGAAAAAATACACTAATGTATCTTAGTATATACTTTATTTCATATGACAACATGAACTTCAATGAGAGAGTGTATGATTTTTGTTAAAAAGAAAACTGATGTGGACTGCAATTGGGGTTGCACAAGGGACTGGACATATCATTTTCCTAGATAGATTAACAAATTATCTAAAGCAGAAAAGTCCACTATGGTGCTATTTTCCAGTGATTTCTTTTCTTTGAGTACACCCAGTTTTAGCATTACAGTCATAGCTCTAAGCCTATAATGAAAAAAAATGATGTTACACAGTTTCTTTGCCAACCTCAATTCCAGTATGATATGCGTTGATAGAAAATCACCAGAACAAATACTCACATTTATGAGGTATATACTTCGACAAATTTTTTTGTATTTTCTATAAATGATACTATTCAATTTATTAGAGTATATACTTCATCTTTTATAATATTACATGCTTCATTAGATGAAGTCTATGATTTATACAAAAATAAAAACATGTATGGTATGTGTTTGGAACTATAAAATGGACTGGGTGTAACATTTTCCAACATTTTAAGATCAAAATTCCGCTATAGTTTGCGTCCATTCACAAAGATGCATGCATTACAACACTCTTGTTCTCTATATCTCCCTGTTTGGATGGAGGGACAAGGAGAGTATAAGATGGAATAAGTATGGATATGGGAAAATATATGTTTGTTTGTGGACCTATGGTGTATAAAGTGGTATACCAATGCCAATATAAATAGGTATAAGCAGATATAAAAATTCCAAAGTCCCTCTAGTATAGGCTTATATCAACTTATCTATTCCAGTGGAATATATTGGGCCCACTGTCATATCAGGAAAGAGTTTTGCTACACTCAGTTACAAACCTAGTCCAAATATCAGACCCCACATCAGCTAGTCCACGTGCATTTTTTTTTAATTCCACGTCAGCCTCCAAAAAGAGCTGCCAAAATTCCCACCCCAAAAGTTCTCGCCCATTTTTTTGAGTTGCCATCCTGTTTTGTATTCATTTTTCTCTTCCCTCTTTTTTCTGCTTTTCATTTACTGTTTCTTTTTCTCTCTCTCTCCTCGGCAGCAACCACCACAAAGCAGCTCCACGAAGATGATAACCACCACCACCCTCCGCCACAGCAGACGGGGAGACAGAGGAGAGGATTCGGCGTAGGAAAATTAAAAAAAGGTACTGAAGGGGGTGAGAGAGAGGTACCACAATGAGCTCGACCCTGTCGTCCCCACCGCCATCCGTTTTGACTCTCTCCGACATGAAATCCTAGATCCTCATCCACCTCACCATCCGATCCGACGGCGTTGAGCGTCATCAGACTATCCATCGATGAGCTCCTATTGCAGGTGGTGATCACAACATGTTTCATGAAATGCGTGAGTGGAATTGTCGGTGCTAATGATGCGTTTGTTTGTTGTAGGTGGATGCGCAAGCGGCTCTGATTGGGAGATGAAGAACCCGTTGGATGTGGTAGAGATGTTGGTGGCAGAGGAGGAGAGAGTGACGAGGTCTCTATTGGAGCTCCCCATTTGGGGGTCTCCGAGGGACCTCGTTGCTGCTGTAGCTAATGGTGGTGATGACGATAATTCAGGTTGATTGAGGTTATGATGGGTCTTTTGTAGATGTGTCGCTGTTTTTTTTACAAGTGAAGCTAAGAATTTTTCCTTATGATTGTGATCAATGTTTGCGGTTTTTTTGCGGGTTGGCGTTCTTGCTGTTTGAATTTGCATGTGCTACGTGAGATTTGACATTCCATTGGATCTTTTCTATTATTAAAAGATAATAAAAATTAATGAAGTATATACCTCATCTAAGGAGGTATATACTCATATAAGGAAGTATATAACTCATTGGATGATAAACAAAGTACATGAGACTTGGGACTACAAAAAGAATTCTATGTAAAGTCGTCTTGCCTTTGGTAGAAGAATATGCTTGGATTTGATATTCAAGGATAGTCTTGTGTGTAATGCCAAGGTGCTCTCTTAGGCTTTCGAATGCGGTCTGTTGCTGACGATAGATGACGACATATTCAACCATATTCACCACCATGGACAACTTTTTCTTTTTCGTTTCGAAATGTGTATGTACAGATCTTTATTACGTATATACTAATTACTTAAATATCACAAGTAAATCGCATATAGTTTGTCGAAGAAGATTTACTCCCGATGATGACTTGGTTAGTTTGTATTGGGATGCTGACATGGCATTAAGTCATTAACCTATTGGGATGGAGTTTAATAGTATAGGTGGGATCAAAATTATAAAGTTCACAATACAATTTTCAGATGGGATCACAACCATACCAGCTAGACAAAAAATTTGAAATATATATGACATTCACAAATATAGTTTTGAATAATTTTGCTATTTATAAGAAGTTAACCTTTTGTTTCCAACATGGCGTTTACATTCCTTAATCGCGTTACTTATCTAATCCATAACAAAGCATATACCTCACCCTCCAAAGCATATAACACAATCACCAAACTCAATGCACAAAAATTTTGTGTCAATCACAGAAGGCATATTTTACATTTTTCTTTCTTTCATTTTGACGATGAACAAAATAATCACACCGCACAACAAAAAAATCATAACCAAAGTTCTTAGCCAAATAATACCAATTATATAACAGTCAAAACATGGTAGAATATACATCAGTCAAAACAATACCATTTACTTGTTCAAACTTTATAAAATTTATCATCCATAAATCAAGCGGTAATCATAGCACACATATAAGCCATATCATCCTTGATGTTAAAATAACAACAAATATCAAGCATCCTTCAAACAATTCAATGATAGATGAGGGCATTATAGTCTTGCCCATCGAACTGCTACGGAGCAAGGACATCAAGAATGAGAAGCCACCTCGCAGCTTCTTCTAGCACCATCTTTTGCAATAATTGACAACCATCTTCGTCCAAACAATATGCTCCTTCTTGCGGAGGGAGTCGCATAGGAGGAACCATTTTTTGGTTGATGATGTTGCAATTGTAGCTTGCTTCTTGTTGTGGTCCCCCGGTTTTCCCAATGCCAGACATTGATTTTGGTAGTGCAACAACTTTCAGGAATGAACTAATTTTATTACGCCATCAAATCAAATCAAATATATGTATGTACGTTGTCAAATAGACATATACCACTCCATAGAATGTATATACCTCGATAGCAATTTCATGATCACTAAACTAATATGTTCATATTAGAAACATATACATGCAGAACGTGTGAAAAAAATTCATGATCGAAAGCTGATCGATGAAGGAGATGTGCTTTTCTCCATCACAGATGTCCTGCGCGCCGAAAGACCAAAAATGACCGCCACATCCGACAGGGTGAACTGAAGTTCCTTCCCCTTGATGATGAATCTCTCCTGCACAGGGTTCCAGAAAGATAAAGTTGTCTCTAACAAGCACTTCTCCATCCCGAATGGAGGGATGTCGAGGAAACCCCTAAATGGAGTAGATTTGATGCTCTGCTCTAAATGTACAGATGCCTCTCGTTGAGCTTCATATCCTTCATGAAATCAACTATTCGTGTGGCTGTGCACCTCGTGTTCAGCGGCTTCAAAGAAGACTTCACCTACTTCAGGGACGCCTTTAACAACAAAAACTCGTGCTATTAAATGATAAAGAAGCACATCAATAGTGTATGAACGGTCAAGGTATATTCTTGACAATACTTCCTGTTTCCATGATGGCCGAATTAGTGAAAGATGAAGGTTGAAAATGGTGAGTGGATTAGGGTTTCTAAGGAACAGAAAACCCATTGAGGAGGTCTTCGATTTCTGGTTTCAAGTTTTGAAACAGGGAAAAAAATTAATTTAAGATTAAAAGCATCGAAATAATATTGAAATATTTGATTGATGAGACCATATGCTAAAAAAATTATAACAAGAAAGAGAGTGTGGGGTGGTGCAGATATCCAGTCTCCTCTAGAGTGCTGCAAAAATGGTGAAAGTCGATGGTGTGAGTGGTGACACAGATAAGAGATGGTGAGGCGGTGAGGGAAGAGAAGGGAACAGATATTTGCTAGTGAAGCGGAGAGGGAAGGTTAGAGAGAGAGTGTGTCTTTGTTTTGTGGAAGACAAAAGGTTTTTAGTTGAAGAAAGAGAGAGTATGAGTGTTTTGTAGAAAATGAATAGGGAGAGAGAAAAGTTGCATTGGAACTCGAAACGAATAAGTGCATACAGAAAAATTGATGGAACAGGGTACATACTCGAACCGAATAAGTACATGCTGCTTACAAAGGCGCATGTACCGGTACATTTGAACCGTGCTTCGAGAATTGTCGATTGGCCATGAGACATTGTCAGAAACGTATGCTCGACCATTTAATACGGTGTCAAATGACCATTTAATGTAATGACATTGGCAAATCTTGAATTTCAAATTTTGAAATACATCGAGCCCACCTAATTTAAAAAACAATTAAAGCCACGTCATCTCATATTTCCATGTAAGATCTGACGTGGGGATTGAGTTTTGAACAGAGAAATAGCCGGAGTGTATCATTTTCCATCAAGAAATATTTTCCCTTGCCCTGTATTTTTGAACCAACCTGGCCTGTCTTTGTGTTGTGCCTGTGTCATTTGGAGCGCTCTGTTTGAAAATTTGGGTACATAATTTTTTCCTCGAAGTTATGTATTTCCAATTTGGTATTTGGATTTGATTTTGTTAAAATCCAAGATGAAGAGGTTTAAATATGAGTTTACTATGAGATGTCCAGTTTTGAGTTAGCTTTCGTACAGAAGTGGAATTAGATCAACTGGATTCTTGTAGTAAAAGTTATGGGTATTTTTCCAAGTATACCCCGGGGAGGGAAATTCTGGCAGCAGCCCTGTTCTATGTTTAGCTCTAATTTCGGAATAGCTGGAGAGATTATTTGATCTTGGCATGAACATGAAAGTTGTAGATAATCTTCTTGGCTTTCCAACGGACTTGGAATTGTGCAATTCGGAGCTATATTGAGAAAGTTATGGCTGTTCCAGTGAAGCATGCGCAGAATTTCTAGTCAAAGGGCGACTAGGTCATTTCCCCCTCTTTTAGATATTTGTGTGCAACAAATATCTCTCTTTCTCTCTCTCTCTCTCTTCCCCTCTCACTTCCACGCCTAGCTCTCAAGCCCTCTCTCTTCCTCCCTCACAAGCCCCCAAGTGTTTGTGGAAATGTTTCAAAGAGAAGAAGAGAAGGAGGAAGTGAAGGAGGAAAAGAAGCTTTGTCTAGGTGTGTTGTTGTTGTTGTTTCTTCCCTTCTCTCAAGCTCCCTCTCATGATCCCCCCCCCCTGATTTGCAGCCATGGAGGAGGCTGAGGAGAGGCCGAGGAGGTGGCGGTGTTGGTGGTCGCGGGTGCGTCGAGGGCCCCCGAACCTCCCCCCCCCCCCTTTCGTTCCCCCTCCAAGGTGAGCTCCTCCCCTTCTTTTCTTGGTTTTCATGGCTTAAGGGGATGTTAGGGAGGTCATGCATGTTGGGTAGATGTGTTAGGGTGTGTGTGAGGGGTTGGGAAGGGTTAAAATGAGGTTGGGATGGGCTGGGCGCGCGCGCAGGCGTGCGCTGGCAGGTGCAGTCGGGCGCCCAGACGCGCGCGGGCGCGTGCGCGCGAGTGCGCGGGAGTGCGCGCGGGTGCGAGCGGGTGCTGGCGCGAGCGGGGATGCGCACGGGAGTGCACGCGTGGGGCAGTGCGCCTGGGCATGCACCTGGGCGCTGGGCTGGGGACCAGTGCGCGCGCGTGCGTGCGCGTGCTGGGGCGTGCGCGGGGTGCTGTGCGGGGGCACGGGCTGGACGCGCAGTGCGCGCGGGAGCGCGCGAGCGTGCGCGCACGTGCGGCAGCGCGTCTAGGCGCGCGGCAGTGCGCCGATGGTGCTGGGGTGCGTGCGTGCGTGCACATTCGTGCGTGTTCGTGCGGGGGGCCATGCGTGTGGCTGCCCGAGGGTTCGGGTAGGTGTTGGGGCACTCGGACTCGCGTGCGTACGTGCGTGCTCGCATGCGTGCGAGTCCGTATGCATGCTTGTCTGAGTATTGGGTATTTCTAATGATTTCTATGTGTAAATTGTGTTGTTTCTCACCAATTGGATGTCCCTACCTTGCATATCTCGTCGGATGGGATGCGCGAGGTCCTGGCTCATAAGGTGAGTCGTTTGATTCCAATCCCCCCCCCTCCCTCTCTAGGGATGCGCTCAACTCGCGTAGACGCGCGTTGCGCATCGATTGGGGCCCCTAGCTAAATTATGTAGACACCCGTGCTTGCCTGATTATTATGATATATCCATGCCACCTTAGACTTTGTATGCTAGGGATACGCACCCTTATATCATCTATAGCGGCCTATGCATGTTTAGTAATCTTGTCCTTAATTGGAAAACCCCGACTATGCATGTTCCCATTTAGTTTAATTTATTTAAATCAAGATGGGATTATGTGGTTATATTGTTGTAAGCATACATTAGAGAATATTATAACTTTGTTGTTATAATATATGTTTCCTCGCATCTTAGTTATGCACCGTGGAGGAATTCTTGAGAATTCATGACATTAGAAATGTTAGGAAGCACTGTCGACGGATCCAAGAGGATCGCATGCGTGTGAGTAGACTGTTTCTCTTCCCTTCGTCGGATCCGTGTAGGGACTCCCCGGCATTAGACAGGCTATCCTGACAGAGGGCTCCCATCTGTAGGCATCTCCTGATGTGTTTCGGACAGTGCTGATCGTGGGAGTATACCAGGTAAGCTACGGAGCGGGGTCGTGCTCCCGGTGGACCAAGGGTGAATAGCAGTCTAGTCAGTCCCAAAAGGCCCATGTCACCCCCTAAAGGGTGAGGGTGAGGGTGGGTCGGCGATGTTACGACCCACTAGCTTGTGTAGTTACTCCCGTTTAGGGACTATGACTACTTTAAGGTTAATATGAGTGTGTTGGTTGTTGTTATGCATGTGTGTGATATCTCGATGAGCGAGTATCGAGAGTGGTTGTTTTCCATTGGGTTTCGCTTTGCGAACGTGGGATCGTTCTCCCCTTCGTTGGATCCGATGTAGGAACTCCCCGGCGTTGGCTATACCTGTCAGAGGACTAGGCGGAGGCCACGAGGGTGGGAGAGGCTACCGGTGGACCAAGGGTGTAGAGCGGTGAGTTGAGGAGATCGGGTTGTAGATACTACCCGGGAGAGGGTTAATGAATGATGTCGCGAGCGTGGAATCGTTCTCCCCTTCGTTGGATCCGTGTAGTGACATCCCCGGCGTTAGACAGGCTATCCTGACAGAGGGCTCCCATCTGTAGGTACCTCCGATGTGTTCGGACAGTGCTGATTGTGGGAGTATACCAGGTAAGCTACGGAGCGGGGAGAGGCTACCGGTGGACCAGGGGTGTAGAGCAATCTAAGTCTCTTCCCAAAGTCCCAAGATGTCTCCTTTCAGGAGTGAGGGTGTGGATGAGGCGAAGACACGTCGCCTCGTGACCCATTCGTTGTTCGACCGTTCCCATAGTTGTTGGGTCCGGTCTCGTGATCGATGTTGAAGGACATCGATGGGCGATTATCTAGATGTAGATGATCCAGTAGTGTTGGGTAGACCAGTAAATCCGGGTCTCTTCGACCGATGGTATGGTCTCTCCCCATAAGTCCCAAAAGACTCCCTCCGGGAGTGAGGGTGGGGGTGAGGTTGGTCGCGCCGCCGCGTGACCCAGTTATCCATGGGTTTCTACCCATGTTTTCCTTGAAAGGAAATTGATTATGTGTTGAACTGTAGAATGGTGATTGGTTTCCAGCCACTCACTGAGCTTGTAGCTCACCCCTCGCATACTGTTTCTTTTCAGGGGCAGTGTTGGGCGTGGAGCTGGAGCTTTCCTGTGGCGTGGTCTTATGGGCGTGGAGCGTTCTGCCGGCGGGTGGTGAGTGTGAGGCTGTCAGCATTCCTAGAGTCATTTTATGCTTTGTAAATCGTGCATGTGGCACAGGTTGTATTTTCTTTGGTCTAGACTTGGCTTTCACAGGATATTGATTGTGTATTCGGGTCTGTAATAATGTTTTTGATTTACAGACATTGTTATATATTATGCTTCCGCTTTTCAGTCAGTTATCATTATCTTGCTTTGCCGCCTTGTGTATTGTTGTTGGTGTCCTTATTGACCTCAGGTATTGATAGCTGATATTATTATTATTTTGCCACGTCTCGGGGACGCCTGGGGCGTGACAAAAAGTTGGTATCAGAGCCTGGTCCTGTCAGAGCCTAAGTCTAGTCGTATAGATGATGAGTCGTAGGATTGTCATCCAAGTACTCTTGTTTTAGAAGTTATCTTAGGTTGCTGACATGCCTCCTCGCATCCGTTGACGTGGACGTGACCCCCTGGACCCACCCTTAAGTTGTCGATTGGGTCGACTGGTTAGGGTCAGTTGTTAGATCTCTTGTGCGGGATTAAGGTTTGGGTAGGAGATTCCAGCCTAGTAGTGTGTTAGTGATGAATTGGTTGCAATTTCTAAAGTATGGATTGCGTCTCGATAATGGAGCTTCTTCCCCGTGCATCGGTATCGCTAGTAACCATGGAGTTCGCGTGCGGCGCTTGTGTAAAGTGTTGAGGATGTGGCGTATTGCTCATTAAGGGATGATGTCTTCTTCTAGACTTCCTACTCCGGATTAAGGGGCCTTGCAGGGTCAGCGTTGAGACCCGGGCTAGGGTACTCCGTGTTCCTTGTTTGGTGGTAGAGTATCTTTCTTGTGGAGCGTCACTTTTTTTTTGGTGGGGTGTCACTTTGCATCATACAAAGTTTGGGTCTTTCGGTTATGACAGTTTCCCACGCTATTTTCGAAGTGCAGTTGTCATGAGCATAAGTTATGTCATGAGAATAAGTCATCCAAATAATAGAATCACCCATCTAGTTGAAATTTGATAAAATGCCTAGTTCATATCATTTCCCATGTTTGATTAGTGTACTGACTATTGTAGATTTTGGAATTCCATTCAGTTTCCCACCGTTTCCAGATTTTGGGCAGACACCAATCAGCCCCAAAAAGAAGCACCAGTGCCTATTTTTAATCATTCGCAATGTTGTTCTACCACTGACCACTATTTTAACATCTTCCTTCAACCTCCATAAGTTTTGGTAAGCCACTTTCACAATCCAAATGGGATGATTCTATTAGGGGCTATTTGGATAGTGACATAAGCTATTCAGAGTCTTATGACTATTCCAGGAATAGATTACTATTCCACTGAAATAGATGATTTTCTGTTTGTTTGTATTTTCTAGTATTCTCATAGTATTCTAGGTGTGTTGTGTGGTTGATAAAGAATATGTTTATAGATAAAAGGTGAATAAAGTGTTGATAAGACTTTTTTCTTTTGAGATCCATGGAGGGCACTCTCCTTGGTTGGCTATGCCATAGGTAAAAAACCCTACTATAAACCTTTTGTGGATTTCTTGCACAGACTATGGACACCTAAAGGAAATATGGAAATTTTAATGCGAGATGGTGGCTTCTTTATTGCGAAATTCTCCGATCTAATGAACGCCATGGAGGGTGGTCCTTGGCTGATGGCGGGGAGACCCATAGTCCTTCGAAAGTGGAATAGGGGTATGGATACGTTTCCCTGCCCTTCCCCTTCATATCTGGGGTACTTGCCTGATCAACAAGCTAGCCAGCGCCATTGGGAAACTTATATATATGGATTCTGCAACTGCAGATAGATCCCGTGTTGCCTGTGTTGCCTTTGCTAGAATCTGTGTGGAAATATCAGCCAAATCTGATCTTCCAGACTCTATTCTCTATCGTGAGGACAATATATGGAGGAAAATCTATGTTGAATAAGAATGGAAACCATCTCCTTGGACAAAATGCAACACATTTGACCACTCGGAATCCCAATGTAGTGGGCAAGGTGTAGCCCAAACATTATGTCCCAGTGACTAAAACTGGTAATGCAGTTGACTGGTAAGGTAGTTTACTCACAAGCAACACATCCACTGATGGAACACACCCAGGCTATCAACTATCAAGAAGATGCTACTCAAGACGAGGTCACTCAGAATTTGATCCAAGGTCCTAGCTCTGCCAATACAGCCGTTGAAAATACATCTCAGGAATTTAGTGAGAACATTGTAACTGTTGTTGAGAATAGTGGACTAAAGGTAGCACTCACCAACAATTTAGAGGGCGGAACTAGCATCAAATTTAGTGTTCTAGAAATTGAGGATGAATACCCCCAAGTGGAAGAGCAAACAATTCTAGTGCCCACTGACAATGTTGAAGTATCGTCAGCCATCGTGCTTCCAAATCAAGGTGCGGAGAAAATTCAAGACCCCCCAAATTCTGGATTTACAGAGAATATGGAATCATTCTCTCTTGGTTAATGACCCTTCTGACCAAGGCAAGCTTCCTCATAAACATAAGTAGGAAAAACCTCCGCGCAAGATCATTCCTCTCCAGACCCTGGCCACTTCGATCGCTTTGAAGAGTGACGGTCCCCCCAAATAAACTCCTCTAGGAGTTGCACTCCCAAGCCTGGGGGAAAATCTCTCTCCATTGGGTCCAATGACCTTTCTAACTTGGAATGTGCGAGGTCTCAATGGTAGAGAAAAGCAATTGGAAGTGAAGAACTTGTTGAACAAAGAAATTGTGGAAATGGTCTGTCTCCTTGATACAAAGGTTTAGCCCCAGCTCCAACAGAGAATTTGTGATGACATCTTTCCTGGATGTTCCTTCTCCTTTTCGCCGGATGCTTGTATAGGCATTCTTTTGAATTCTAATAAATTGGACACTCATATCTTGGAATCCTCTCAGCATATGCATCTAAAGGTTATGACTCTCAACCTAACTCTGCTCTATTTGTTAGTATAGTCTATGCTTCTAATGATCCCTCTGATCGAATCCTGCTTTGGTGCACCTTAATGGAAATGATGAGTGGTCAGTGGAGATTTCAATGAAGTTCGATACACTCATGAGAAAATTGGGGGGCGCCCAATTCACACTCGTATAGTTCGCAAACTCAATGAAAGCCTTGAAAGAAGTGGGCTTGAGGACTTGAGAGCGGATGGGCACACTCTTTCTTGGAGCAACCAACAACTCAGTCGTATTTCTTGCATATTGGACAGAGCCCTCGACAACTTTGGCTTCTTCTCTCAATTGCCTACGGCGGTATCTCATTACCTAGCCCCTGGAATCTCATATCACGCTCCGATCAAGATCTCCCTCCTGCCACCTATTCCATTAGGGCCTCGCCCATTCAAATACTTTGAAATGTGGGAATCTCATCCCACACTACATTCAGTGGTACAGTCTGCTTGGTTTTCAGTCTTCTTTGGTTCTCCAATTTGTATTATTGCCAAGAAGTTAGCAGCAACGAAAGCAGCCCTCAAGCTCTAGAACAAAACAGTCTTTGGACCTGTTCATGATTAGATTCAAGGTAGTAGGTGGGTACTCTCACAGGCCTAAATGGCCCTCCAATTGAATCCTACTGATCCTGATTTGATCTCTGAAGAATTTGTTGTTAGAAAGTCATACTTGTCCGAACTGGGAAAGGAAGAAAGCTTCCTCCGACAAAAATCTCGCCAACAATGGCTTGCTTTGGGCGACAAAAATTCCAATTTTTTTCTACTCATCTCTGAAAGACAGAATTTCAAGGAACTCTATTAGCAATCTCAAGAATAATGAGGGAACCCACTGCTCTGACCCGGCTAAAATTAAATCTCTGATTGTCAATTATTATCAATCTTTGTTGAACAGAGAGAGTGGCCCTTCAATCCTTGAACCTCAATTTGAATCCAAAGTCACCCCTGATCATAATAAAATGCTCACTTTTTCAGTCTCGTTGGTGGAGCTCCGTGCTGCAGTGTTCAGCCAAAAACCACTTAGCTCCCCTGGTCCGGACAGCTTTCTAGCCGGATTCTATCAAAAATTTTGGGATACTATTCAGCTCGATCTTCTCAATGTTGTTCAGCACTTCATATCCACAAGGCGTCTTGTCAAACAAGTGAGCCATTCCTTTATAACCCTCATCCCCAAGACAACTCATGCAGATTCCTTAGATAAATTCAGACCCATCTCTTTGTGCAATTCCCTATATAAAATCATTACGAAAGTGCTAGCAACGCGCCTTCAAAAGATCCTTCCAGGGCTTATTAGTGGGCACCAAACTGCATTTATCAAGGGCTGAAGTATTCACCATAACATATTATTGGCTCATGAATTAGTCACATATCCCAACAAGGAGGGAAAGGGTCGAGCTTGTATCAAAATTGACCTTCGCAAAGCTTTTGACAGCGTTAGATGGCCCTATCTCCTGCAAATTCTCAAAGGCTTCCAGTTTGCGGACTCCTGGATTGAGTTGTGCCTTGAGTGTGTCTCCTCAGCTAGCTATTCTGTGCTTGTCAACGAAAGTTCAGAGGGGTTCTTCAATGCATCTTGTGGAGTCAGACAGGGAGATCCCCTACCCCCCCTTCTTTTCACTTTAGTCATGGAAGGATTTTCATCCTTGCTAAACAAAAAGTTTCAAGAGAATCTTATTAAACCTTACATCAAAGGTCCCTGCAATGTTACTCACCTGTGTTTCGTGGATGATCTCCTAGTATTCTCGGATGCTTCACTAGAATCAGCATTAGCACTAAAAAAAACTTTTTTTCAGATTTCTTTGCCTGGTTTGGACTTCATTTAAATGCTTCCAAGAGCCAAATCTTTGCCAATAGGATGGTGCCCATGTTCTGTGATATCCTCTCCATCAGTCAACATGCTCTCCCGGTTAAATACCTGGGTCTTCCTCTCTTCACTGGGTCTCTTACGCACTCTCTATGTCAACCTCTCATTGATAAGGTGTGCATCAGGATCCAAGTATGGACTGGGAAGTTGTTATCGATGGCGAGCAGATTGGAACTTGTGCTGTCAGTCCTATCCTCATACCATTTCTTTTGGTCTGCTGCCTTTGCGATTCCCAAATTAGCAACTAAAGAAATCGAGCGCATTATTCGCAACTTCTTATGGCAGGGATGTTCTACATCAAAAAAGATTCATCATGTAAGTTGGAAGTTAGTCCTTCGACCAAAACAATATGTTGGTCTGGGCATCTCATAGATAAATAATTGGAATATGGGGGCCAGTGGAGCTCGACTATGGGAACTTGCTTCAAACTCACCCTCAATGTGGGTAGAGTGGATAAGGAAAAGATACCTAAGGAAAGGACATATATGGAAATGTCATCCACAAAATGGCTGCACAAGTTCTTGGAGACAGATTCTCGAGTCCAGATCTTGGGTAATTCCTCATATAAAGTACATTATATTTGAGGGGGTAAACACTAGTTTATGGAATGACCCATGGCTTAATGGGAGAAGCCTTCTTCAAGCCACAGGGAGGGAATTCCTCACACTAGGACCCCTTTCTACATCCTCTCTTTCGATTCTCATCATAGATGGGAAATGGGAAAAATCCCCCTAGATTGTATTGATCTTGACCACATTTGGGCTGAAATTTCTGATCTTGAGGTTGGGGGCAAGGGTCCAGATATGCTAATTTGGCCATTCAGCAGAAATAGAAAACTCACTCATAGGGAGGCCATTAAACATCTCAGCAACTGCTCTACGGATCCTCCTCCTTGGACCAATTGGCTATGGCAGCCTAATCAGGTGTAAAAACACTCTTTCCTTGCATGGCAATTTTTCCAAAACAAAATTTCCTCTTTATCTCGATTATTCAGGAAGGGGCTAGTTACATATCAGACTTGTCCTCTTTGCTCTATTGGCATTGAAGACGCAGACCATCTTGCACTTCAATGCGCATATTCCAGATTCATTCTGCATAATATTCTCTGAGACATATTGGTCAAAAGAAGGGTATCTCGAAGCCTCTCTGTTCTACCAACCTGGTTAGATGCAATGGTTTCTCACCCCTTCGAGAAGACTATAACAGCTATTGTTCTCTCTAATTTATTATGGTTCAGTTGGCAAGAACGCAACAACCACATATTCATAGGCAAATCTACCCACAAAATGAACCTCTACAATAAAACAAAGGCGGAAATATCCCTTCGACTCCAAGGTATTTCTTTCAAAACAGAAATCAACCCGGAGGTCTCATCCATAGAAACTACTTTGGAGCCAATTTGGTTGATAATCCTGAAACTATCACTCCGGTCCAATGGATCCCCCAGACCCAGTCTTGGACAAAAGGTAAACTCAGATGGATCTTTTTCGGATGATAGAAGGGAATATGGTGCTCTACTCAGAAACGACAAGGGTGACTTTCTTATTGGTGTGGCGGGACATTGCAACCTTCCAACCATTAACCTCTTGGAATTTAAATGTTATGCCTGTGTCATTCAGAGTCTTATTTTTCGATCGGAGTCCCTAAAATTTTAGCTTTTAGCTATCTGCGGGAGTTGGAGTACTCTGATTGAAAATCTAACTGCATATTATAGGTCCTGGTACCGTTTTGTACTACCCATAAAAATTTCATCGAATTCCAGTAACGTTTTGAAAAATATGCAGTTCCGAATCGCATCTGGGTTTGGCCGTTACTGGGTTTCGGTGGGTGAGATATTTTTGAGTGTGTGGTTCTTCTCCGCACGCTTACCAATAAATTAAAAATAAGTGGTTGAGTGAGGGTGAGCCTAACCCTAACCTCACCACCCCCTTATGGTCACCCCTAGACACTATTTGGGCATAAAAATGACATTTTTGCCCTCTCTCTCTCTTCCCCTCTCTCCCATTTTGTGGATCTCTCTTTCTCTCCCTCTCTTGGTCTCTTTTTCCCCTCTTTGTGTGTGAAGAAGGAGGAGGAAGAAGCAAAAAGAAGGAGAAGGTGAAGAAGGAAGTGCAAGAAGGTGAGTGTGTGCACATGTGTTGTTGTTGGTGTTTCTCCTCCCACTCCTCCTTCCTTAGTTGATCCCCTGATTTTTCCCCCCTCTCCCTTTGGTCAGCCAAGTAGAAGAGAAGCAAAGATGGAGGTTGTGGTAGTGGTGGTGTCGGTTGAGGTGGTCAAGGCGCTTGCGAGCCCCTACATCTCCCCCTTCCCTTCCCCCTCTCTTTTGGTAAGTTTTCCCTCTTCTTTAACTAATTTTTATTCATGTTTGGGTGTTTGGGAAGGCATGCATGCTTGGTAGTTGGGTTTGGGTGTGTGAGGAGGGTTGGGGAGGGGTTTAAGGTGGCTGGGCGCGCGCGCGGGTCTGTCCGCAGACCAGGTGCGTGCAAGTACGCGCGGGCGCTGACAGGGCGCGCGATGCGTGCACGAGCTTGCGGGGTAGCACGTCTGGGCACGCGGCAGGGCGCAGCAGGCTCGGGGGCTCGTGCGCGCGTGCGGGGCCACGCGTGTGGCTGCCCGAGGGCTCGGGTAGGTGCTGGGGCACTCGGACATGCGCGCGTATCGTGCATGCTTGCGTGCGAGCCCGTATGCGCGCATGTATGAGTCTTAGGCATTTTTAATTAATTCTAAGTGTTTTTGTGTAGTTATACTCACCCCCCCTTTGGATACCTTTGCCTTGCATATCTCGTCGGATGGGATGCGCAACGATCCGGGTATCGGTGAGTGGCTCGATCCAACCCTTCGGGGAGCGCTCGATGCACGTAGTCGTGCATCGCGCATCCATGGGGCTTCTTTGCACCCTAAATATGCTAGATATTTGCATGCTAGGCTTGTATAGCTCGTATATTGCATAGAACCCCCTTTTCTACCATATACTTGCCTATGTATCATATTCATGTGTGAATTATTATGTTTGCATGCGCCCTTCATATATGGGCATGTGTGATGTGTGTTTATATGAATGTATAGAATATGCATGCCTTAGGTAGTCCCTATTTATAGTACTACCTCCCTATGTTAGTAATATCTAGCATGATTAAACCTGGGTTAATAACCGGGTGCATACTTAATATTCCCTGGTCATAAGACTGGAGGACGTGGTATGGTTGTTGCACCCATTTTGTTGGGGCAAAGCTATGACCAGCTTCCGAAGAGGATGAGACTTTCCCTCTCTCTCGCCCTCCCTCTTTGTGTAAACTGAGTAAGTAGATGTGGTTCCTACTTGACTCAGGTCCGCTTGGGATTATCAGCATGCACCGGTTGGTGCGCGAGATCGCACTTAACCCTTCCCTTTTAAGTTGGTGATATCCAACGCATGCTTAAGTTATACCTTGTGTGCTTATATGATTAATTTGCCTCATATGCATGTGTAGTTGGCCTAGTATGTGTGTTGCATGATTTATTGTTTATGATGTATATTCATGTTAGGGAGTACCCTATAATTAATCATATGTTATCGCGCATGTTAAAACTATTTAGGCCTATCTGAAATAAACGTGGGTACAACTCGCTGTCGGGTTGTACCTCATTAGTTAGAGTGCGAGTGATATAATCGCCACCCTGCATATGAGAGATGCACTTGAATGGAATTCAGGAGAATTCATTGTTGTATCGGTTTCGTTAAACAGGTGGCTATGGCACTAAGTTAGGCCTACCCGTGCTAGGCGCGTGTATGAACCGCCCGTTGGGTTATTTGCCTTGGGCTTATTTCTGCGTGACAGCAGAGGTCACCCCTCACGTCCGAGCGACGCACTCGTGTGGAAGTTCAAGCGTATTTCGATAGCATCGGTATGGGATTACCGAGGATAGTTGATTTTCCATAGGGTTCGCATTGCGAACGTGAAGTATTCCTCCCAATATCGTCATGCACCGATGCTGCCCAACGTCGAAGCTGTCCTGTTTGGTGCCACTACTTGTAGGTGCTACCGATGCGTATTGTGGTACACATCTGGCTGAGGTACCGATTGTGGAAGGCCGACAGGTAGAGGCTAAGTGGGAGACGGTTACCGGATGATATTGCGAGTGTGGAGTCATTCTCCCCTTTGTTGGATCCGTGTTGAAGCTGCCTGGCGTTGAAGCTGTTCTGACAAAGGGCTCCCACCTGTAGGTACTATCGATGCATTCCGCAGATGTACTAATCATGGGAGTATACCAGGTAGAGGCTACCCGGGAGAGGGCTACCGGATGACGAAGGGTGTAGAGCATAAGGATTATCCCAAAATTCCCTAGGGTCACCCCTCCGAGGGCTAGGGTGAGGATGAGTTGAGGTCACGTCGTCACGTGACCCTAATACCCATCGAGTATACTCTGGGTATGCTACTCCTAACGCTTGAGGTATAGAAGTATGGCTCTACCTCGTAGCGGATGGACTAGTTGTGTCTTGTTATCCAGTAACACCATGTGTTATGGCTAACAATTGTTCCTCCCCGTGTGTCCCAAGAGCCTCCTTCCGAGAGTGAGGGTGAGGGCAAGGTATGGTCGCGCCGTCGCGTGACCTTGTTATCCGTTGGGTTTCTACCCACGTTTTTCCTTGAAAGGAAGTTGCCTTAGTAATGAATTGTTGTTATGGTGTTTGGTTTCCAGCCACTCACTGAGCTTGTAGCTCACCACTCGCGTACTGTTTCCTTTCAGGGGCAATGTTGGGCATGGAGCTAGAGCTTCCCTGTGGCGTGGTCTTGCGTGCGTGGAGCGTTCCGTCCAGCGGTTGGCGAGTGCGAGGCTGTCAGCAGTCCTAGAGTCATTTTATGTATTGATAAATCGTGCGTGTTGCACATGATGTATTTCTTTATTTGGACTAGACTTGGCTCTCACATAACAGTGATTGTGTATTCGAGTCTGTAATAATGTTTTTGGTTTACAAACTTATTGATATTTTTATGCTTCCGCATTTTAGTTGAACTATCAGTTATCATTGTTTTACCAGCTTTGTGTGTTATTTATTGGAGTCATTGTTGACCTCTTGTACTTGATAGCTGACACTATATATTACCATGTCTCGGGGACGGCCGCCTTGGGGCGTGACAAAAGGTATACTTACAGGTTTGGAAATTGGTCTCCAATAGGGAGCCTCAAAAATCTAGTTCGAGTCTGACTCCACCACAGCCATCGCTTGGCTGAAGGGTAAGGGAATTCTTCCATGGACTGCGCTTCGAATCCAGAGTTCCATACACCATGGTCTTTCGTCCCTTCAATCTTGGAAAGTCTCTCACATCCACCGTGAAGGAAACAGTGCTGTAGATGAGTTGGCTTCTCACCGTACCACTTTGGGTGAATCCATCATCCGACCTCATCAGATATGGCAATCGCTGGAGAATAATCTAAGCTCTGACAAAGATGGCACGATTTATTTGCGCAGATCCTAAATATCTATAGGAGTTTTTTTTGGGTGATTCTCTTCTTTTGGAGGACTTGTGCATTTCTGAACTCCTCCTTTGTGAGGATCAGATCTCCTTTTTTGTGAACATTGCAATGTAAATATGTAGATTTTGTTCAGTTACAACAATACAAAGTTTCCTAATTACCAATAAAAAAAAAACTTTTTACTTTTAATAATGACTATTTTACCCCCACCTATATGATTTAAATATTCATGTATAAAATCCAAAATTGTTTTTCACCTGACTTGTACCCAACGCCAAACTTGTGTAATACCTGATTCTGTGTAAAATCCTTCCAATTTTTTTTTTTTGGCTTTTTTTTTTATAAACTATGATGCTTAATGTATGCATAGATTTGAAGCTATGATTTATTTTTCTGATTGTAAACACAGCATATACAACTAAATCCTCTTGAAAAGATGAATAAAATCTATAGGTGGAATTGTAAGGTGAAGGAATCCCTGATAAGAAACAACAAAGCAATGGGAAATTGATCTACACTTATTACTCCCATTGTCAGATGGAAACCTGTATACCAAACATCTGAAATTATGAACCAAAAATTTTCACACACAAACAAGTAAATAGAAAATGATAAACCCATGCTACATTATGTATAGTCATCATGTCCACCACTAGTTTAAACAACATTGACCTGATACATTATCCGTAGTCATCATGTACACCAGTAGTTTATATAATAGTAGGAAAGAAGTTTGAAACCACAACAGACAAAACAGTTAGATGTGGAGCTCAGTTGTACCACATAGTCATCAGAATAGTTTAACAAGAAGTAGCACAATAATAACACATACAAGAAAGACAAGTGCAACAGTCAATGTCACTTGAATTAAAGGCAAATGTTGACCAGTTAACTACATGGACTTTAGGCACGCCTCCTATATCTGTTGAATGGTGAGATGTTTGGTGGTTTCCTCTTACAATTGGGACAGAAAGTGACTCCAACGTTGGACAATCAGTTGGTTGATGGGGCTGTGGATAATTGCCCATTCTTTGATGATCACCTGTCAGCGTAAATGATTCAATGATTAAGTAGTATGGCTACATTTACCATGTCAAAATGAATGAACGAGTTACAGAGTGTAACTAAAATGAAGAGGTACCAAGCAACTATCATCGTATCTCTATGTTGGAGTGAAGTAGATGTTAAATGATACTGACCAATAATGAAAACTATGTACTTCTTACAGGCTCATCCCTCTCCATTGATCCCTTACTTAGTCATCGCCGCTGCAAGCAATAGGTATTCATTGATTATGTGGAACGTTTATGACAATGAATTAACGTGCAATTGGGGCGGTATTGCAGCATGTCCTTACCTGTCGAGTAGCCCATAATTGACCCTATATGATACCCCAGAGTTCATTACCATGACTAATGTCGACAAATTGTAATGGAATGGATGCGTCAATCTACTCATCACCAGCATCTTCAACTCGTTCTTGAGACATGTTGAAGAACATATCATTCTCTTGTTCCCTTCGTATGAAGTTGTGGATGATGCAACATGCTAGTACAATGAGTGTTTGGGTTTTGATTGGGTAGTAAGGCATGAATCTTAGACATTTGAACCTCATTTTTAGAACACCGAACGCCCGTTCAACGACATTCCTTAGTTGTGAGTGTCTGTGGTTGAATAGCTCATTCGGTCCAGAATATCTACGGTTTCCATGATTCTCAAATTCTGATAGGTGATACCGAGATCCATGGTATGGAGCGACAAGCTGTTCTGTATTTGCATATCTAGAGTCTACTAGGTAGAATTTTCCTGATCCAATTGAAATTAGGGGTTCAAATCAGCCAGTTCTGAAGCGTTATTGAACATGCAACACACTATGGTTTTTAGTAAATACCTGGTGGCACGTGGAAACCACCACTCTCTAATGCCCATCTCAAGACTTTCATATCTGCCGTTGAACCCTCCCAACCAGCAATGACATAGAGCAATTGAAGATCGAATGAGCAAACTCCCATTACATTTTGAGACGTCCAACCCTTTCTGTTCCTATATTTGGATGCTTTGGACTTCAACACCAATGCAGGGATGTGAGTCCCATCAATTGCACCAATTGCATTATGTAGAAAAATATATATACACATATTCAATTTCTTTCATCAAAGATACAAAATTTATTAATATGTAATTGTATTGGAATTTGCATACCTTGAAGAATGGGTAGAATATCCGATTAGATCTAACATGTGGATGAACCCCCACTCCAGCTTGTGGTAATTGAATGAAGTCCTTCCTCAATTCAACCACTGTTCTTAGCACTGCATTAAAATGTCTTGAGATGGTTTCTCCGGAGTGTTAGAATCTCTCAGATAACATCCGATTTGGTACACCATGACCTATGGCGTGTGGAAAAATTGCAAGCTGTCAATGGAGCTAACATGCCTAGTGTCTTTCATTAAACACCTCCCATTCAACAAATCTCAAAATCTAAAGAACATTTCCGGTGTGACTCTAAAATTCTCATAAGATCGCACTTCATTACCTTGCATCAACTCATGTATAAATTGATGACCTGTCAAATTTCCAGTACGACAGGGTCTTCTATCTATTTGGGGTAGCCTACGCTGCAATCTAAGTGGTAGTATATAAGCAATTTCCCTTAGGAATATTTCCTCATCCCACTCTAACTGTTCCCTCAATCTTCTTCTCCTTTCCTCATGCATGTCCATTAATCCTGTATAAAATCATGTCAATCAATGTACTATAAGCCAAAGTCATACACCAGTTATATAAAAAAAATGAAATGGTTGAGCCAAAGAAATGGAAGTTGGCATCCTAAAGCATCAAAATACATACTATGACAAATGTAAATATCAATAACCAACAACATTTTTTTTTATTGGATCCTTTGTATCCAGGTTTGATTCTATTTTTTTCATAAACAAAAAAGAAAACCCTCAACACGTCCCAGTGACATATGACATATACTCTTTTTGTACTCAAACCAATACAAACCCAATTAACAATGAGGGAATTTTGAAAAGTAAGACAGATGGGAATCAATGAAGACAATACAAAAAATGTTTGTCAATGTATCTGTGAGGCTCTAAAATGCAGTGAAAATGGTTGAAATTAAAAAATCAACAGACTTTCCATGACTTTATCAACAGTGAGAACACACTTCACAACTGAAATTACATGGTGTCTGTGTGCATTAAATAAGAGGGCAGCAATTCAATAAATCACCAGCTACTAAAATGCAGGAAAAAAGAAGCTGAATTGGGATCAAAGAAAGGCATGACTGGCTAACTGCATGTAAGACAAAAGGTATGACATCAATAATACATAATTCGAAGACATTATGTATCCACATGGAAGCAAAATAGAGATATAAATAGAGGTCATGATAAATATTATACTATATAGGGGACTTACGAGGAGCCCCACAACAAAACCACATAACATAGACTGAGTCTTATATTCCACATGTTTTAAAGCTTAACAACTAGTGTTTGGTTGGACAAAAATGGAATGACATATCATAGAGACTCACAAAAAAACACAACTCAAACAAAGAAACTAACTCCGACACCCCCCAAGGACCGTCTATGGAGGACCGGGCCTGTAAACATTGTCCATCATAGTGATTGCATTATCCTCAATCCACTCAAGTCTAACATCTTCTCCGAAGGTCATGAAAATGATGCGGTTGTTGATGTCTTTTAGTGTCTTTGCAGCAACCAACTTTGTTCTACTGTTCAAATGAGTATAACCATCAAGGACCTTTATACAGTCCTCCAATGTATGCCTTTCATTATAATACTTTTCCACAATTTTCTTCATATTTTCCACCCTCTCACGAGATAAGTCTACTAACTAAGTCAATGCATCATCTTCTTTGTTGTTTCTCTTCCTCTTCAGCGAACAGGAAGATCCCTTCTTCCTCCCCCGCACACCATATTCAAACCCATCAGACACTAGAATGGTTGATGGACTTTTTCCCTTTCTTATACGCTTAGAAGTCCCCTCATCTTCCACCTCACACCAATCGAAATCCTGGACAAAAGTCTTCTGACTATCCCTATCACACACAGCATCGGGTGTCTGTTTATCTTGAAAAGTTTCCCACATTTCAACTGGTTGTGGATGCACTGAATTGACCTTCAAGTCATCTGAATCCCCAACAGAATCATCATCAACTTGAATGTCCTCTACGTTGCTAGCTATAGCATGAAAACATTTGAATGTTGTCTTCCCGCACAACAAGTTCATCTCTTTGAGAAACAAGAACGGCCTATCACGACAGGTAGCATAATTTTTGTTTTTCTGCACATTTCATTCATACAAATCACTTTCATTCTCATATGGAAAAAAAATAACCAAGATAAACTATGACATACCAATATCATTTCGTCCCATACACTCGGGTGTGGAGGAATAACCATGTTCCTAGAATCATCCCACCCCCAACCAGTCCTGGTAAGCAAATTAGCATACAAGCTGAATTGGGATCTCAACACCTTGTACCGATTCCTCAAGTTCATAACCTCCATGGATGGCCCAAGTCTTTGGTTCAATCCTTCAGTGACAGCATTCCAAGCCTTAACATGGAATATGCCCTTTACGCAATTCCCCATATGATATTGGTCTATGAGCAGTCCAACAAGACAACCATCCATCTGAAGGGTCCAATTACTGACCCCTTTGTTTGGGAAATGCTAGGCGGGGGGTGGAGGATTGTCCCTTATACATGTTTGTCGACTGTGGTGTTCCAAGAGGCATACAATCCAATTATAACAAGGGAAAACATAAATATGCATATTATAGAGAGGCAGTCTTCACAGTCCACGAAGTAGGTTGGTGAGGAGTAAGTGAGGGATGAATGCTCCTTGTAGATAAGAATGAATGTGGTTTACTGTTAAAAAAATAAAATGTGAGTGGAATCAAAACACAACATCCATCAATGGTGATGGTGGGGGTTGAAAATCGAAATCTCTCCTGACGATGGGATGGTGTGTGAGGGAACGACTCGACCGACCGGGATCTTCGATGCAGGGAGATGGGGTAATGGAAGAGAAGGCATGGATGTGAAAGATTAGGGAGAAGAAGATTCACATACCTATTGGGGGATACGGACGTACAAGGGACGCCAATCGACAAATGAGTTTGTATGGATCGATCTTTGCCTGGGGAAGATGAAGTTCTTCTTTGTTGAGTTAATGGAGGTAGGAGAGGTAGGTGACGGATGCTTTCGCATTTCAAATTGAGAGATGGGGGAAATAAACATTGGATACAATAGTTGCTGTGCAACTTGGGCAGGTTGATCCCGACCCAACCCAACCCGGTTCATGGGTAGGTTTGAATTGAGGTTTTCCTTTATCGGGTTCAATTTGACTCGAACCCGAACTAATCCAAACCCAATTCGGGTCGGGTTCGGGTTGGGGGGTCGGGTTATGCGGGCTCAACCCGAATTGGTGAAGGTTTTTTTTATATTTTTGTTGAAAAGCGATAAAGCTATGTTTAGCTAGGGTCGGGTTATGCGGGCTCAACCCGAACCCGAATTGGTGAAAGTTTTTTTTATATTTTTGTTGAAAAGCGATGAAGCTATGTTTAGCTTAATTAAAATTTAGAATATGTATTCATAAATTAATTAAAGTTTTTTTTGTGGTGAATATACATTTAATTAATTAGAGTTTATTGTGTTGTTTATTAAATATTTTTTATGATCTTTTAAGTATTAAACCTGAGTTCGACCCGAGCCCAACCCGATCCCGAATTCGACCCGAACCCGCGGGTTGAGGTTGGGTTCGGGTTCGGGTTGAGGCCGGGTTCGGACTCAGATTTGGGTTGGGCTCTTTGCAATATGGGTTAAAACCGAACCCGACCCAACCTGTCCAAGTTGCACCCCTATTCAATAGAGAACCATCTTTTTTAGATGGACTTCTTCTTTGTTGAGTTAATGGAGGTAGGAGAGGTAGGTCACGGATGCTTTCGCATTTCAAATTGAGAGATGGGGGAAATAAACAATAGAGAACAACCGTCTTTTTTTTAGCTATCACTGTTCACAGGGGCAGGCGTAAAAGGTGATGGAACTTGTGGGTCCTACATATTCTGATCGATGGAATAGTGTATTCCAAGGTTTTGTTGGAATGCCTATCCCTCTTTATACCAACAACCTATTCTGTTATCCAGATTCTCTCTTATACCTGTCATCCAAACAAGAAGTTTACTCTTTTTCCAGGGAATACCACACTATACCACTCTTAGGCCCCCATCCAAATGGGCACTAGAGGCTTTGGCTCTAATCCAATGAACAAATAAAGTATGAGCTCTGTTATACTCAATTCTTTTTACAGTCCTAAATGCAGTCTGATATATCTCATTAGCTCAATTCACTCACTATAACAAGGTCAAATATTTCATTGAAAATTTTTCACATTTTCGATAAATGATATCATTCAATTCATTAAAGTATATATTTCATCTTTTAGAAATATATATATATATCTATGATTTTTTTAAAAAAAAAAATATGGGTGGGCTGTGTTTTGGACTGTAAAATGGACTGTGTATAACATTTTCCATAAAATATTCTTCTGAGGGACAATTTCCCATTACAGATTGAGTAGGCCAGGTCTGTCAAATATATAAGCTTTTGATCCCTAGCCCTCTAACTTGGGCTTTCATAGAATACCCCATCCCATAGCATACATTTTGTTATTGGAAAATGGTAGACTCAATCATTTTTATCAACAAAAACTCAGACCACACGTATTTTATTTTTTAAAAAATATAGTAAACATCATCTAATGATCTATGTACTTTAATAAAAAAGTGTATATTGATTACTCCATTTCGAGTTAAATGAACCTATTTTTAGTAAGTGTAAGAAAAAAATTTAACAAGGTATATACATCGTCTAACATTGTATATATTTCATTGGATTTTTAACGAGGTATATAAAACTGTATTTTAGACTATAAAAAAAATTTAAATTACAAAAACAATTAAGTGTAATAGTGCCCTCTGTTATTTTTCAGAGACCCACTCCACATATAATTTGCAATAACTTGTTCTAGCATGGAGAGAACAACAGCCTTGAAATCTTTTAGGTCAATTATACCTGCATGCTGGTTAAACCATATTTCATTAATTCTATCATTCTAACTTGACTTTCACTTGTGTGCAAGTCTGGGTGGTGTAGTCGATCATCACGCTAGTCTCACTCACTAGAGGTACCCGGACTCAGACATTTATTTTATCTTCTTTTTTTTTTTAATTTTATTTATCGAACCACCTCTTGCCATGTCGATAGAAGTACCCTTTTTCATGAAGAATTCACTGAGAGGTCCTAGATTTGAGTCTTGCCCAGTTGCCTCTCCTGACTTAGAATTTCATTAATTTTATCCACTTCATATCTTGTGAATGTCACTTGAATAGTTTATAAACACTAATGTATTAGGGGAAAGCAGTGTTAACTTGTAGGGTTATACTTTGTAAAGGAGCTCCTCCACATGGTGGGTAAGGTATAACAGTAACACCACAATTTTTGGGCAACCACTTTTTTTGAATAAAATTAAAAGCGTATGTCTACCGTTTGCTTCAAAAAAAAAAGTAAGACCACAAGGTATAGGAAGATGGTTGTCACGTGTAGACATGTTGAGGGGATGGTGGACTGAGTTAACTAGGTAGCGTTTGGTTCTACGATTGGATAGCTTTTGTGTTTGTAGAAAACTGGTTCTGTAATTGTGCAACCAAACAATTTTACAATCGCAATTTCTTGCAGACAAATTTTAGGCAAATAGTGTTAAAAAACTACTATTGCAAAAAGCTGGGAGAAGACAGCTTCCTGCTATATTAGTTTTAAACTCGGTGTTTGTAGAAAATTAGTTTTGCAATCTCGCTACCAAACGCTACCTTAGCCGTGGACTCAAGAGGAATAGAGAGAAATAGAGAAGAATAAAATTATAAAGTTGTTTGTTTGTAAAGAGTAGAGAGGTATAACTATGTTAGAAATAGGTGAAAACTCCATACACAATATGCGTGTAAATAAAAATATATTTTAAAAAACTACCCTAAATCAACACCCTAAATTTATTTTACTCATTTATATGCGATATAATATATCATGTTATGTATATATAAATAATAATAATTTTTTTAATAATTATCAAATAAATTGTTTGTAAATTTGTTATAAAGGTACAAATAAAAGAGATGTTTGAAACTAAAAATAGTTTTTTTGTATATATAAATACCTCTCCAACAACTCTATGTTATCAAAATCCACCATTTGAAACTCTTAAACCATTAATATCCTTCGAATGGGAAAAAAGAATGACATTCATGCATAATTTAAACCCGTTTGAGGGATATTGTTGAAAATAACATATCACCCGGAATATTTTTCTAAAATGTGAATTTTCAAGAGTACACATACAAAAACACCTGTTAAAAAATATTATAATTTGATGGATATGCTATTATCCAATTTATATACACACACACAATATATAAATAGATAGATTTTATTTTTTATCTTTTTCCTATTATAAAACTAATAAAAATATGTTTATTTATTTTTCATTCTTACCTTTAATATAAAATCATCATAAATAATTAAAAAAAAATTAAAAATGAAAATGTTACAAAAGAAGGGATAGACTTGAAAACTTAAACACTTTCGATTAATATAATAGGTAGATAGAAAAGCTAGTATGGTATTCCACACCCCCCTACAATTGTGTTATTCCACCTATTCTATTTCATTAGTATAAAAGGAGCTCACATATCAAATCATTTGTTATCACTTCTATTAAATCAGGAGACCAACATATCAAATCAATTTTTTATCTTTTATAATATTTATTAATATTTTATTTATCTTTTATCTACAATTTATTCAACCAAATAACAAAGTTTTGTTATTATATTTTCCAATAAGAATAACTAAAAACACAACTAAACAGAACATGACTTATTCGTTACTATACAAAAATAGTTATCTATCTCAAAATAGCTTATGTCGCTATTAAAACAGGATCTAAAATCCTAAGAAATTTCTCTTCAATACATCTCCAATAACTCCCCTCATATCACTCTTTTTCAACGGGTCTTGGGTCCGCCAAACCTGGGTCCTGGGTGAGACCCGGCGGACCCAGTCAAATGAGGACTCAGGTCCGGACCCGGCGGACCCAGGTGGGTCCGGGTCGAACCGGGTATAAGCTGCGAAATACGAGGTGAGGTCAGGACCGGGTCGACCCGGCGTAGGGGGAGAAGGTGCCGACGAGGTCGTCGAAGGTGTAGGCCGGGGAGAGGCCGCGGATGAAGATATTGCAGTGGGAGAAGGCGAAGAGGAGGGTGAGGTGGACGGTGTGGAAGGTGAGGAAGGCCGAACAGAGTCGAGGTGGGTCTCTGTGTGGCCGATGCAGAGGGAGCGGAGGTCCTCGCGTTGCCAGAGCTTGAAGAGACCTCTTCCTCCTGCTTCTTTAGGAATGCATATCTAACTGCCATGGCCATTTTTCTTGATGAAGATGAGGATCTCGTCTTATTCAGTCATCCAGTCCCTCTTTGTCATGACATGGAGCTCTCCCCATTCCCCTCGTTTACTCCAACAAAATTCGAAGAAGATAAACATACAGAGAGAAACGAATAAATAAAATATCAACACAATTAATCCCGCCTCCCCTCCCACTCGCATCTCCTCCCGATTTTGATAAGACACCCTATTGTGTGTGAATTTTTTAGGGCATGGCTAGCCCCACCAAAGGTTTTTCTTATCCCACCAATCGAAAAAAAAAAATCGGTGTTTTATCTTTTTCCACCGATCCGGCCAGGTCGACCAGATTTGGTCGCCACTTCAGGTTTTGGACGACCGGACTTGGTCGCCATTTCAGATTTTGGGCGACCAGACTTGATCGTCATTTCAGGTTTCGGGCGACCGAACTTGGTCGAACAGGATTTGTAATAAAGTTTATAATTTTTTTTCTTAGAAACATAATCCCATGACGTATATCTTCCTTGAATCCTTCATACCACTCCAAGTCTGAGTTGTAATGTAAAGAGAATCAATTATTATTCTTAAATGTAGAATATAAGAACAATTTTTTTTACATAAGTGACGGACTAATTTTCAAAAGCCAAATATATAATGTGTTTGGATCAACTGATAGGTTTTTTTTGTTTTCAAACAAAGAATCTTCTTAACTTTGAATTCAAACGAAGCTTAAAAATAATATATATTTGTCTAATAAAATATTTTTCTATAAAAATTTGAATTAATTGAAAGTATACCTACTTACATTTTTTTCGGCCCCTTAGCTGTTGTTTGGATAAAAGAATAAATGTAGAATATGATGGATAAATCCAAAAATTTATTTGTTTACAAAAAATAGGTAGATATAGTTTTAAACCCTGTTCGACCAATTACAGTCGCCCAAAGCCTGAAATTGCGACCAATTACTGTCGCCCAAAACCTGAAATGGCGACCAAGTCCGGTGGCCTAAAACCTGAAATGGTGACCAAGTTTGATCGACCTAGATTAGTGGGAACAGTCAAACACCAATTTTTTTTTTTTATTGGTGAGGATAGACGCGCCCAATTTTTTATTGCTTTTGTTTGTTTTGTTTGACGCGCACGAAAAACGAATGCAAAGTGATTGCAGAGGTGAAAAGAGAGGGAGAGAAATAAATGCCATTCTCTACGGACGATCAGAGATAGAGAAAGCTACACTTAAATGGACCGCAGCCATTAATCCCTTCCCCCCCCCCCCCCCCCCCCCCCCCAATAGCTAGGTTTCTCTATTTACATTTTTTTTAAATACAAAAATATTATAAACTAAATAGAATATGATTTATAAGAGTATATAAACAAAGCACACAAGTATATAGAAGAGAAGTAGAGAGAGATTCTTATTCACTATTTGTTAGTTGGTGGAATACAAGAGAAACCCCTCTATTTATAGAGTGCATAGAGGAATCTCAAAGGTGGGGAGTTACAAGTCTATAGAGGTGAGGAGGAGATAGTGGGGCAATAATGGGAGTGTTATAGAATAGAAGAGTGGGGGAGGTTATGGCTAGGAGGAGTGATGGTTATCCACTATATTCATAACACTCCCCCTTGGATGACCACCACGCTAAGATAATTGCCTCATTAAAACCTTGCTTGGAAAACCCAATGGGAAAAAACCAAAGCGAAGGAAAAAGAGTACAATGTAACTTAATCGTATAATGGTGTATGCGTTTGACACTGCCTCATTAAAACCTTGCCAGGAAAACCCAATGGGACAAAACCTAGGCGAAGGAAAAAGAGTACAGTTCGCAAAATGTCATAAAAATTACTCCCCCTCATAAGTACAAGATTTCAAGATTTTGGTCGCAAACTCGTCGCATCCCGATTTCATACACCAACTTCTTGAATGTTGATGTCGACAAAGCTTTAGTAAACAAATCTGCAAGATTGTCCTTTGACTGAATTTGTTTAACATCAATTTCATATCTCTGCTGGAGCTCATGAGTGTAAAAGAATTTTGGAGAAATATGCTTCGTTCTATCACCCTTGATATATCCCCTTTGATTTGAGCAATGCATGCTGCATTGTCTTCATATATAGTTGTTGGAACATCTGTAATGAGAGATAGTCCGCATGCAGTACGAATATGATGAACCAAAGACCTTATCCACACGCATTCCCGGCTTGTTTCGTGGAGTGCAAGAATCTCAGAGTGGTTAGAAGACGTGGCGACCAAAGTCTGTTTCGTAGATCGCCAAGAGATTGCTGTGCCACCGCAAGTGAATACATAGCCTGTTTGTGAGCGAGCCTTGTGAGGATCTGAAAGATATCCTGAATCTGCATAACCCTTTAGTTGTGCACCATTATTGGAATGGTTTGCATAGAATAGACCCATGTCTGACGTTCCACGAAGATAACGAAAAATGTGCTTCACACCATTCCAATGCCTTCGAGTTGGTGCAGAGCTAAATCTGGCCAATAAATTAACTGAAAATGCAATGTCAGGTCTAGTGCATTGGGCCAAATATAATAAGGCACCAATTGCACTAAGATATGGTACTTCAGGACCAAGAAGATTTTCAGTATCTTCTTTTGGACGAAAAGGGTCCTTCTTTGGGTCAAGTAACCTTACTACCATTGGAGTACTTAATGGATGACATTTGTCCATATTAAAACGCTTCAGGATTTTTTCAACATATGTTGTTTGATGAACAAGTATCCCATTTGAACTTTGCTCAATTTGCAAGCCGAGACAGTATCTTGTTTTTCCAAGATCTTTCATTTCAAACTCCTTTTTCAGATATTCGGAAGCCTTTTCGAGCTCTTCAGGAGTCCCAATTAGATTAATATCATTGGCATACACTGTAATAATGGCAAATCCGAGTTCCATTTTCTTAATAAATACACGGGGCATATTAGATCATTGACATATCCTTCTTTTATTAAGTACTCACTAAGACGGTTATACCACATTCGTCCAGATTGCTTTAATCCATACAAGGATCGTCTTAGCTTGATTGAGTACATGTTTCGTGGTTTTGCTTCAGGCAATTTTAGTCCTTCAGGAACTTTCATATAAATGTCGGTATCTAATTTTCCATATAAATATGCAGTAACCACATCCATTAGCTGCATGTCAAGTCCTTCTGAGACTACAAGACTAATTAAATACCGAAATGTGATTGTGTCCATCACAGGAGAATATGTCTCTTCAAAATCTATCCCAGGTCTCTGCAGGAAACCCTGTGCCACAAGACGAGCTTTGTATCTAACAATCTCGTTTCTTTCATTTCGTTTTCTCGCAAACACCCATTTACATCCTACTGGTTTAACACCTTCAGGGGTTAGGACTACTGGTCCAAATACTTGGTGTTTTGCAAGTGAATCCAATTCTGTTTGAATAGCAGCTTTCCATTGTGGCCAACAATTTTTTCGTCTGCATTCATCCACTGAACGTGGTTCTAAATCATTATCTGAAATGATTTCTGTAGCTACTGCAAATGAGAATATATCATCAACAAGCACTTGCTTTCGATCCCACAATATTTGTGAATTTGCATAATTTATGGAAATTTCTTCATTTCCATGTACTTGTTCTTCATGCACGGGCGTCACTTCAGGGACGTCAGTCTCTTCGGGGACTTGTGTCACTTCAGGGCTTCTTCCTCTGTAGGAGTTATTATTGTGGGTCTTTCAAGTGTTTCATACTCTTCTAGAGAATTATTCTTCATTGTTTTTCTCCTTCGGGGAGCTGAATCTTTTGAGCCTATAGGTCTTCCACGCTTCAGGCGTGTTTTTGTTGATTCATTAGCCGGCATATTAACAGTTTTTCCTATTGGAACATTAATTCGAGCTGGAGTATTAGCAGCTGGAATATGTGATTTCATCACTTTTGCTGCATCATTGAATGCATCTGGCAATTGATGCGCAATTCTTTGAAGATGGGTGATTCTTTGCACTTCAG
Organism: Acorus gramineus; assembly: GCA_030737835.1. NCBI lineage: Eukaryota > Viridiplantae > Streptophyta > Magnoliopsida > Acorales > Acoraceae > Acorus > Acorus gramineus. Next base: position 8,988,647 of record CM060848.1, read on the forward strand.
TTTCACATTGATTAGTGCGAGGATCAAGATGAGACAAAGATGGAGTTTGCCATGTAAGTTCACGTCGTTCTTCTGGCGACGGATTTTCTCCCCTAACGACGGGAATATTGTCTCATCAAAATGACAATCCGCAAATCGAGCGGTAAAAACATCCCCTGTCAATGGTTCAAGATATCTTATAATAGAAGGAGAATCTACTTTGTATGATAAATATGTCATCGATGATCATTTATTTGCGATTCCACATTTCTCTTATATGCATATAAAATATAGAGATCTTAATATTATTAGGTACCTTTTCCTCTTCAAGAGTTTGTGTAGTCACTTCTGGAACTCGTTTCTCTTCATGGACATTATACTCTTCTAGAGTTTTAGAGAAAGTGGATCTATTGTTCATAATCTCTTCTGGAACATTATGTATAACTTCTTCTGGAGCATTATTAGAGCATGATTTTACATTTGATCTCCACTTCTGGGGAGCTGAATTTTTTTTTTGAACCTATAGGTCTATCACGCATCTGGCGTGCATTAGGAATTTGATTTTCACGTTGAGCGGTACGTGAGTCTAGATAAGACAGAGTGGATGTATTCCACGATAATTCTCGTTGTTCTTCAGGAACAGATCGTACTTCAGGTACGTTCTTCCCTCCCCCTAACGGCGGGAATATTGTCTCATTAAAATGGAAATCCACAAATCATGCGGTAAAAACTATCATCGAGCAAAAGAATCTTCTAGTTCTTTAGTATATGCCCAAATGAATAGTTCAACGCATCATCGTGTACCATGGATATCCGAGACGGTCATGTCAAATCATAAAGATCATAGAACTTCTAGTTTATATGAGTAAATATGGATATTTATAATAACCCTTAGGAGAGAGCATAAAGCTTTTCTAATGTATGCTTCTGGCATGAGACATTATTAATGCATAGATACTCCATAATTTTAAAATGGCATATGTTGAGATAGGTATCTTCAGTAGACTTCTTCTGGATCTACATGAATACAATGCATCGTTGATACAAAATTTTGTATCTCTTGATAACATGATATCTGCCCTTCTGGAGCCTTCGACCAAGTTTATAATACCAAAAATAATATTATCATTTGCATTAATTAATGTTAAACTCAAAAAATAAGATAAATATGAAAGTGCATTTCATATAATAAAAAAATAAAGACGTAAATATAAAATTGACAAATATCTAATCATATATCAAGTACATGACCAATAAAGAGTTTAAGCGTACTTCAGGTATGCAACCAATTTAAAGATTTGGACGTACTTCAGGTACGTGACCAAAATTATGTTATGAAATACCAAATAGATGACAATAATTTTCCTTTGCATTTTAGGGGTTTGTTATGCAACTTTTGCCTTGCTTTAGTTTAATAGCAAATCACTTCTAGTGATTTGAGATATTTTACAAACTTTATGATTGTTGTGCTTTCTCAACTATATAAATCATGATCTCATCATTCATGACCACAACTTCCATGGCGAACATAAAATAAAATGCATTTACTTCGGGTAATGATGCTATGCCATTGAGTTGAGTTACATGATATTTTAAAAAAATCGTTGTTCGGCAACGAGAATATATAAAATTAATGCTCTCAATATTGCTACAACTGGAGCATATTTGAGGCATAATGGCCGGTGGACCTTTGTCAATGAGGTATTAATCTTTAAATCCTCTTCATTATGATGATGATGGTGAAATCTAATCATAATTTACATGTTCCTGCTGGGATACATGGATTTTTTTTATTATTATTTGGTCCTTCAAGGACCCGAAAAATATATCATATAACTTTTGTTTGGTCCTACAGGGACACGAGCAATCATGATTTTTGTATAGTCCTTCAGGGATAGAACAAAATAAAATTTTACATGATCCTTCAAAGATTCATATAATCATAATTTTTGTACAGTCCTTCAGGGATAAAATAAAATAAAATTTGTATGATCCTTCATGGATACAATATAATCATAGTCCTTCAGGGACATTTTTAATCATATCTTTTACATGATTCTTCAGGGATCCATGTAATAACATTTTTTGTCTGATCCTGCAGGGACACAAGACTTTGTAATATCAAAATAAATCACTCATAAGTAAATAAACCTTGAATTTAAGATGTAAAAATAAACTTGTTACAGCATATAAATTTAGTGTCATTTATACATAGATTTACCTCAACTCCTTGTAAACAACAAATAGGGCTTCAAATAGGGCTAGAAGAAATAAGAAAGAAATGTGTACAAAAGTCACCATATAAATATTGTTTTGGTGTGATCAATACTTTTAATAATAATATATATATACAAAGAACAGATTTATCATTGTGGAAAATATTATTCCGCAATAGATAAACTATATACAAACAATAATATAAAATAAATGCATATATAAATTAAATAATCGGTGCATCTTGCATTATACTTGTGTTGCTAACCGACTTGGTTAAAAGTTTGCAACAACATATTTGAATAATATCTTCAAGATGAAGTCTTTAAATTAAATCTAATATATGTATTCAGAGGATAAATAATTTTGAGAGCATCAATTATTTATTAATCAATAGACTTGTATAATGGGATATTCACAATGACTATGATGGTGTAAATATCAAATATATACAAATACAATGAAATGATTACATCATACTCATCAGATAAGAGAACAAAGAGAGAAATAGTGATGAGATAAGATCAAAATGAAAAATAGTTAGCATGCATGAGTGACACCTGTAAAAGCTCACGGTTTGACAAAGAAATCAACATATACCATATGAGACACATATATAATACCGTTTATGTTGAACCAGTCCCTACACACATCACCAAAAAAATACAAACCATTGAGTCGAATCATTCTCTCCGATTTTGTGTGGGCTTGAAAACCAAAAGCTTATTCGTGCTGATAACGTGTTGTAAACTAAATAGAATATGATATATAAGAGTATATAAACAAAGCACACAAGCATATAGAAGAGAAGTAGAGAGAGATTCTTATTCACTATTTGTTGGTTGGTGGAATACAAGAGAAACCCCTCTATTTATAGGGTGCATAGAGGAATCCCAAAGGTGGGGAGTTACAAGTCTATAGAGGTGAGGGGGAGATAGTGGGGCAATAATGAGAGTGTTATGGAATAGAAGAGTGGGGGAGGTTATGGCTAGGAGGAGTGGTGGTTATCCACTATATTCACAACAAAAAGATCTTTTTGCGTGGTTGGGTTAGGGCGCCGATGTTTCCACCCGAACACTTCTTTAACCCACCCTTTTCAAAAAACAAAAATATGATTTTTTAAAAGGTAAACTTATCTGACTCATTCAACTTTCTAAACTCATCAATTATATTACAAGTCGATATTACATAGTTGAACTGATCACAGAGACCTAAGTTCTCTCAATGACTCATTCAACTTTGTGTAGTCGTCAGTTATATACTCCGTTCAACATCGCAGAGTCGAACAGATCACAGAAACCTAACGCTCTCATGTGACTCATTCGACTTTGTGAAATCATCAATTATGATATTAAGTAAAACATTTATGCAAAGATTTTCTAAAATATTTTATATTTTTATGTAATAATGATAATTAAAAAAATTATTATATTATAATTATGTCATGATTCAAATATGGTTGATCCAACAGTTGAACCAGTGACCCTTGACTCATTTATTTTTTTGGTTCATTAAACAATTCGATTTTTAAAGCATTACCATTATGTCACAGGTTGGCATCACATAGTCGAACTGATCCCAGAGACCTAAAGCCCTCTCTACGGCCCATTCGACTTGTGACATAATGAACGACATCATAAAGAGATATCCAAATACTATATCATGTGATCTGCCCTTCATGATACTGAACAACGCATCATCGTTTGAAGATATTATTTCATTGAGAATGCTATAACACTCGAATACATTATTCAAAACACAAAGTCGAATAGGCTGTAGAGAGGGCCTTAGGTTTCTATAAGTAGTTCGACTCTATGATGTCGACCTGTGAAATAATGAACGACTTCACAAAGTCGAATAGGCTATACAGAGGGTCTTAGATCTTTGTGATCAGTTCGACTCTGTGATGTCGACCTGTCACATAATGGACGACTTCACAAAGTCGAATGGATCGGGGTGGGATCATTCTTTAAAAAAACCACGTTCTGATTTTTTGAGAGGGGCGTGATGAATAACTATGTGGGTGAGAATATCAGTGCCCGTTGGGTTATTGGTCATTGATACGTGCTTGGGTGGTGGACCTTAAGGCCTAGTTTAGCATGGGAATAAGAGGTTGGGATAAGGAAAAAATTGAATTAAATCACTTGTTATCCCATATGACATAAAAAAAAAATGGATAAAGTATTGTCCACATTTTGAGATAAAAAATGAGGATAGTTTGTTCTAGGTAAAATGTGGAATAGACTATGTTCCAATTTTTTATCCTTATTTTGTAAAATTGAGATAACATTTATGACTATCCTTAAAAAAAAAAAAAAAAATTCATAAAAAGAAAGAATGTGTTCCACTAAACAATATTAATGCATCATTAATATGAGGATAGATTTGATATTTTTTTAAAAAAATTAAAGTTATCCCATATTTGATCCAAATGCAAGATTGAGGATAAGAACACAAAAAATGAAGATAATAAAAAACATTAACAAATGTAAATCTGAATAAAAATAGTGGATTTTTTATCCTTATAAATTAGGCTAACTTATCTTAAAAATTTATCCTTTTACCAAACTAGGCCTAACAGTGGGTGTTTACTTGGGTTAGGTAGTGAAAAGTTGGCGTGGATTATAAATGAAAAAAACATGGAGGGTTATCACTCATTATTAGGATTTTTAGTCAAGACTTAAAAAAGTATCAAGTCCAACGGGTCTATGGGATCGGGTCGGGTTAGACCTGGACCCACCCCGTTTAGATGATCAGGTCCTTAGGGTCGGATCCATATCAGGTCCCGAGTCCTTCGAGTTGGATATTTTATGCCTTTTATCAGGTCAGATCCGAGTCAACTCGTGAGCCGTTTACAGATCTAGTCACAACCCAAAGAAAACATGGGTTACATTTTTTTTAGTCATCACCCTGGCATCATTTGCTGGTCCCAGTCCATCCCTCAGCCAACTTATTACACCCTCAGACACACCTCCATTTAAGAGTAATCACATTGCAAATCCTATAGAATCTCATGCTTTAATAAGGTACTTCACTCAAAATTACTTTACAGAGATACCTCTATCAGTTGGGAGATTTCAAAACAAATCCTTAAACCCTTTAATAAAATAACTAATTTTTGTTTTCCAAATAAGCCTTAACACTTTACAACTAGGTCCTTATGCAGATTTTCTTCATGAAAGCACCCTCAAAAGCCATCTTTCATAGCAAGTTTTTACCCTTGAAATTCATTCCAATAACCCATGACTCAAATACAATGTGTCACCCTCACATACAATATGCTATTGGGCCAAAAATTAAAGCGTCTAAAAATCTTCAATTAAATGCAACTCTAGCATAAAATTATTTTAAAATTAGAATAAATACAGAAAATTCATGGGTGTTGTGCATACATTCCCACATTGCAAAACAATTCAAAATGTATGACAGTAAAATTCAAATTGTCCTGTTTATTTACAAAAATAATGAAAAACTCCTATGTAGTTGTGCCAACGAAATACATATAAGTTTTCCATAATCCATCGATATCTGTGTTACATATAAATTTGATGGTTCAGACATCCAATGAACAATTTCTCCAAAGGATATCTATGTAGTGTGCCTAAATGAGTAACACAGAACAGTTTGGCAGAGAAATCCTAGCCATTTTGATTCTGCCTTAAAATGGTCCATCATCACCAATCATATCTAAACCATGATATTAAAACATGCTAGTTCAGATATTTCAAATAAAAAGGATAATACCAGAGCAACATATTACAACTAAGCAAGCATGATACAGTGAATCTTGACAGCATACGCATTCACATGTAAGTCATCAAATGGATACTTTTAACTACCTTCACTTACAATCTCTGGCAGCATTGGTTGACTTGGCTTATCAGGTGGAATGCTCGCATTGCATACTTTTAACCACCTTCACTTACAATCTCTGGCAGCATTGGTTGACTTGGCTTATCAGGTGGAATGCTCGCATTGCTCGTGGTGCTCATGCCGGGTGTCAAATTATAACTTGAACTAGTGGTAGGTGTCATTGTTGAGGATGTCATCATCCCCATAGCATATCCCGACATGCCATTACTCGCAAAGCTCAACATGTCATTCAGTCCGCACTCGTTCCAATAATTAGGCCGAGTAGTTGAAGAGACCACTCCAACATCCCCGGACAGCATCGCCACCACCTTTGACATGGATGGTCGTAGTGTAGGTGAAGCTTGTGTGCACAAAAGAGCTACTCCGACCACACGAATGGCTTCTTCTGCGTTGAATTCTGTCAATGTCATGTCTACTAGTCCTAAATCATTGTTTTCCTCATGCAGTTGCCAAGCCTGATAACCCAGAATCAATTAGTGAGTAAACCATCCTAGATAACACCATCTGTAGTATAACATTTCAGAAGTTTCAGATTTGTAGACCACAACATTATTGACAAATGAGAGTTCATATAATAGTTCAGAGAAAAATTCAGTCTGCTGAATGCTTGAGTGTTTCATTTAAGTTTTAAGTGGCACATACCCATTCAAGGAGATACGCCTTCCCTTCATCCAAACTCACATCACAATTCTTCCTTCCAGTGATGATCTCTAATGCAACGACACCAAATCCAAATACATCAACCTTCTCTGTCAGGTGGCCCCACAGTGCATACTCAGGTGCAAGATAACCACTACAAGTAGTTTGAGTAAAATAAAACATCAGCAAAATATTAAGCACAGTAAGAGCCTGATGACATAGATTCATTTGAGATTTTTCTTCTGAAAAGAAGACTGACATCGCTCTGTAATATACAAGATCTGTGTGTGGTTCTTTAATTAGTGAGGAGTATACACGATTCAAAACTAAATGAAGTTCTATCACAAGTGGTTATAAAGCAACAAAATAACTACCATGGTTACAAGTGCTTACAATGTCCCTGCAACTCTGGTGCTCAAATGAGTGTGCTCGTCACTATAGAGCTTGGCCAGACCAAAATCTGATATTTTGGGGTTTAGCTCTGCATCAAGTAATATATTGCTGGCTTTGACATCCCTATGTACAATCCGAACCCTAGACTCCTCGTGAAGGTATGCTAAGCCTCTGGCGGTGCCCAAGCATATATTAAATCGCGTTGGCCAATCAAGGTGCAACGTGCTCTTACCTGCAATTTTTTTTCCTTTTGAGATGATTGTGATTACATGATTTAAATTTCAATATCATCTAACAGAGTAATAATCATTAGAGATGGATATGTTTTATGCCACACTCATGCTCCTGCAGTCTATTTTAATGTGAAATCAATATAACTATGCTTTCAACCAACATAAAAAATGTGAAAACATGATATATTTAAACATAAATATTATAACAAGTACCAAGTGAAAAAAAAATATTATAACGTAAGTCAAGGATCATATACATCCTATTTACTTTCCCCAAAAAAAAAAATTAAATAACCCAATACCCTTTGTTCTTCAGTAATCATCTTTGAGGGACAAGTTCTGTTCAAGCTTAGGTCACTTGTTTGCAAAAATCATTGTACACCACTAGTTATGTGTCCGAACATTTTTCACTTGGCATCGACTCAAGGCATTGTTGAATTTTTATGACACGGTAAATCAATGTACCATTGCGGAATTTAAATGCTGATAAAGAATTCTATAATTGTGGACTTTAGAAGTGCTGGACAGGGTTGTCCCATAACTGACATAAAGCTAGGGATTTGTAGTGGCTAGATGGCGTACCAAAAAGTGCTTGATCGAGGCTCTTGTTCTTAAGATACTCATAGACGAGTACTCGCCTCTCTCCTTCGATGCAGCATCCATAGAGTTTTACGAGGTTCCGGTGTTGAACGGCAGATATTGTAGCAATTTCTGTCACAAATTGACTCTTCCCTTGATGTGATGCCACTGAGAGTTGCTTCACTGCCACCTCTCTTCCATCAGCAAGTTTTCCCTGATAGGAATCACATAATATGAACATTGAAAATCAAGCATGCCATTATTTTCTAGAAATACTACATGTCAGAGGGTTTTTTTTTTGTTTTTTTGTTTTGCATACAGCCCACTAAGTCAAGGAGAAAGTTTTGATAATAACACTGTAAATCTAACCTCTCTGTTCGTAACAATGGAGGATTGTTGTTTGAATATTTTCCAACTGAGGATTGATGTGAAATTCATTGTTTGAATATTTTAAAACAGAGATGCCTACTTGGATGATCTATTATATGTTTTGTACACCTGTGAGGCACATGACATCCTTGTTAAGATTTATGCAGACTTGTATCATGTCAAAACTAAGGACAATATTGCCTAATCCACATCACTCATGAGCAAAAGGAAAAAGGTTGAGTTAAATCTTCACTTGAGAATTTGAACTGCTTGGTCTTCTAGTGAGAAATGCAGAAGCATGCACCATAATATCATGGAATGGTTACCTTATACACTCGCCCAAATCCTCCCTCTCCCAATTTGTTAGAATCACTGAAGTCTTCAGTGGAGATCCTCAGCTCAGCATAACTGAAAGTGTTGGGCCTGGCACCAGTACCTAGAAGCTCTGAAAATATAATAGGAATAACAAATTAAGTTTGATTACGGAGGTTGAAATGTATCCAGTGTCTTTGAATATTATAATTACCTTCATCTTCAGCCTCTCTTAACATTCTTTGTTTACGTCTCCACAAAATAGTTCCAAAGATAAGTACCAAAGCCACAATTCCTATAGGAATAATAATGCCAGCAACTAAACGAGCTTTTGCCTTCTTTGCCAAATGGGTGCTTGGTGGAAGGTTGGGACCTGTACCTTTGAAATCTGAAGTACTCAAGGAATTGACAAGAGAAGAAGGAACAAGTCAATATAGTTTAAATGGAAATCAAGAGATCCATTGAATTATCTACTTTCTTTACTATTTTCTCTTATGAATCATTATACCTTGTGGAGTTGCGCTGATGACTGAAATTAGTGGCCCATATTCTCCTGAATGAGGTACAGAATAAGTACCCTTTCCGGCCCAGAAGAAATGAATTTCAAGGACAGTATTCGACACGGAAGCAATGAAATCCTTCTTCACAGCTCTAAATGTCCTCCCAGCTTCTTTTTGAATATCAAAATCCTTCTCTACTCGGTTCCCCTGAAGATAAGAAATAAATACCATAAGATAAACCTCCAAAGTAATGCCTAATGCTGGTTCACTAGGATTAAAGTTATTAAACTGTGTATTTGTTTTGATACATTGGAAAATCCTATTTATAATAATTTAAGTGTTATCATGTATATAATTCTATGCCTCAAACTTCGAAATAACCAGGGCATTTATAAATAAGAGATAGCTATTGAGAGAACATATATTGGACTACAGACTTTAACACGAACATCATGGACATGTATATCATTCAGTCTGTTGGGAGATCTTAAACCACTAAATTTCTGGATATTTTCTCAATGCTCATCACTTGGCAGGAGTTAACCTTCTCTAGTAGATGTTAGTGATAATAAAGATTATAAAGTACAGATAATATGATCTCCACATCTAACAATTTTCGGTTATCATGCAATATAATACCAAAATATATTCTTCATATTGCGTCACACACACCTACCTGTATATATATATCAAAAACTCGCCTTCCATTTATCGTCCAAGGAGGATTGTCGAATAATAATTCCGCAAATTGTAGGCTCACAGTGTAGTTTCCTTTCTGAAGCCCCAAACCATAATATCTAAGTGAAGATGGTGATTGCCTTGCACTCTGGAACAGCTCCGAGTCTAAAGTATTGTCGAAATGGGCCAAATTGTAAAGAACATATGTTTCATTTGGGCTATTTGAATAGGTCCCAACATTACTAACCGCCCACCTTTTTGTGTCAGTAACATAGTATGATGCAGCGCCAAGGTTCTCCGTCTCACTGTCAAACAAGGTCCCATCTGAACCCTGTATAGTCTTACCACCGCAATTGATTGCGAAACTATAAACTGATAAACCAGTAATAAATTTTCAAAAGATTTCCATGTGAGCTTAGAAAACACTTAGTGCGGGTTATTAATTAAAGCATTTATCAAAAACTTAGCATAAAAATACAATCCTGATGGCAAACCACTGACCACCAGTTTCATTCAGCGAACTGAAGCATATATAATTTAGTAGATTGTCAAATTTCAATCAGCCTGCTGAAATCATACATAAGTTTAGTAGATTGTGTAAAATATGGCTTACATGGGGTGTCTCTGAGGCAGGGCATGCTTCGTTGGAGACAAAACAACCCTGATGGCAAACCACTGGCCAGAAAACAAAAGAAAAAAAGAAAAGAAGATTAAACATTATCAGAATGTGAATGCTTCTGAATGCTGATTCTTCACATTTAATGGCATTTAGAATTTTTATAAGTTCAACAATCATCTCTCTAAACTATTCTCCACTTCAAAAATTCACTTTTTTCCATGTAAATTTGACAAGGATATAATCAGAAGACTAATGATATTAAATTTCACCTGCCATTTGAATCATCAATCACAAAATTGTTGGCCACCAAGTTCCTGTTAACAAAAATGAAAGAGAATAGCACAATCAAACATTGCTAGCAAAATCAGATAATCAGACATTGCTAGAAAAATCAAAATGTAGGAATCTACTCGCCTACAGTCACTGACTGAGAAGTTTTGGTTTGGCTCATAGTATTACTCACCAAAGGAAAAGAATGTAGACCTAGCCTATAAAGAGTCTCCACACTTGAGAACTAGGAATATATATCATACCACTATGTACAGGTCTGATTTATTTAGATCCATGATTAGACATCAAAGGCACAAATAGCATGTCCAGTTTTTCAATCAGTAGCATGTGAATGAAAGCTCTCAGTATATGTTAAACTTTTAGCCCCTGTTTGGATAGAAAATTAAGTTATTTTGGGGTTTATGATTCTAATATAAATAAGAATAAAGTGATTTTTTGTTTGGTTGAGTTTTGAATTCATCTCATTGGAAAACGTAATAATAAAGGTTTTGATGTTTGGATAAAATATGAATAAGGTGTGGATAAAGATTTATAAAAGGTGAAAAAATGATGACAGTTGATTTATAAGAGGTGATGACAGTTGATTTGGCAGTGGACTCACATATTTTTTATGGTTGAATAACATGGAATAACCTAATTTTGGAGATTGGCTGGAATCCATATATCATTTTATACAAGTTAATTCTGACATACAGATTCTCATTTATTCCACCTTTTCCAAACAATATTTGAGGGTATTCCATCTTATCCCCATTTATTCCAGCCCCTATTCTATATCCAAACATCGGCTTACTGCCACAGAACAGTTATAGTAAGACTCTAATGCTGAAGAACAAATAATCGAGAATTCATGTTTTTCAAACATACAAATATAATCCGTTTGTATTGACCCACAGAGGGAATCCTCCCGAAAGTTGATTGTAGGACAAATCTCTGCAATTTTCAGAAAAAGACCAACATTAATGAAGTTGCGAATATATAATAACATTTTCTAATATCTACTGAAGAAAGCTTCATCAGTATATGAAGTATATGAATCAAACAATACTAATAACATAATAATATGCTATGTATATATATATAAAGAGGGGGGGGGGGGGGGGGGGGGGCGGGGAAGGGAGCTTGAGATTGTTAATTAGTTTAAAAGTCAGATTAACATACATATTGACAAGTTCTGGATTTTTTTGAGAAGGCAAGGAACCAGATAAGCTGTTGTTTCCAAGAAACCTGATTTTCAATAGAATGAAAAAACATTAAACTGATAAAGTTATGAGACAATCAAATGGTATTTAAAGAAGGGGCATTATTCCTCACAAGAACTGAAGTGAACTTGAATTGAAGATAGACTGCGGGATTTGACCAGTAAGATTGTTGAAGCTTAAGTCTCTTCAATGTGGAAAGAGAACTATTAAGAAATGAACTCAAAAATATTTGAAGATACCATATGCCATAAAAAGTGAGGAATTAGGCATGAGCTTGATAAAATTATAAAAGCACCGCACAGCAGTTACTACTTACAATAACTGTAGGTTTTGGTATTCATTCATGTTAGGTGGTATACCACCAGAAATCCTGTTATTTCTCAAAATTCTGCATAAAAGGACAACATATGTTCAGAATGTCATATAATTAATTTCACTCAACATGACAATTCACAAAACATGAAACTCTATTTTAGGAACATGTGCTCATAATTATCCATGTGCAGAATACAGAGAAAAATGAAGAAGATGAAGATGATTTTACAAGGTGCTCAAATTTTTCATGTCCCTGATAAAGTCCAATGAAGAGGAACTTCCACCAGATAAATCGCTTATCTTCCTGTATTAGACATGAATAATTAGTGAAAAAAAAGAACAAACTCTATGAATTTCCGACACTGAACAAAAATGAGTATTCTGATCAAGATCTTTGTACATTTTTAACATCCACAGATTTTAATCGACCATTATGATATACAGAAAATTCGGAAACAAAGAGAAGGCACTCACAATGTTGACAAATTGGTAAGACTAGAGAAACTCGAAGGAATTGGGCCTTGGAAAGAATTACCTTCAAACCTCCTATTCAAGAGTATGTGGCATTAGAATTTCATGAAACTTTTAACCCAGACAAGTAAATACTTTACCATGTTCACCAATATTGTAAATCATTGCATCATCATAGCAAAGCATTGTATTCTACATGTGATATGTGCTTGGAGTTTTAAATGCACATTACTGTTCACATTGTAACACTATTGTTTATTATTTTTCCAAAGCTTCACAATACTATAATTGAGATCATAACACACTCCTAATGGCATGTCAGGATGTAAAATTTCCGACATACTGACTAAGGATCATTTAAAGATGAGCAATGAAAAAAACAGAAGTAAGTTGTGAACCTTGATCTATACAGATTTTTTTTCGAAAATTGGTGCCTCTTGTGCACATTTGGCACGGTGGGTTTGATCCCCTACACTCCTTTTCAAAGACACAGGCTAACCAAAGCTCAATTTAGAAACAAAAATGCTCAACTTGCCTTCTGAGGATTGTATAAATTAAGATTTAGTAATTCTTATTGTTACAAGCCTGAGTGAGAAACAAGAAGTGTCCTACAACCAATGATGCAACAGAGTCGCCACCACATGTGACAACATTAAAATTGTTGTAGGTGAAGGCCAGTTTGTTACTTTGTTTGTTGTTTTTAGTATTATTTTTAATTTTTGAATTCTGTACTTCTAATTTGAATTAGAATTTAAATGTTTTTTTCTTTTTCTTTTTTGAGGAAACAATAGGCATCCTACTCCAATTTTATTAAACAAACACGAGGTCTCCTCATCATACAGGTCCCTCCTCAAACTCATCTCCCAATGTCCGCCTCTTTCACCCCTGGCCCAAAGCTCACTGATGAACCCATCTTTGTTCACTTCCAGCTAGAATAATCTGGGATACGTGAATTTGAGTATCTATCACCACACCATAGATGATGCACAAGAACATTGACTCACCAGATCCCACTTTCCATTGGATGGCCCCTCTGAACTTGTCTGCTCAATTTACAGATCTTTGATAATCTAGGTGAGCATGCCAGGAATCTTTCAATCATGAATTCACTACAACAATATTTATCCTCCATTGTCTTGTACCACACAAGGTTTCTATCTTCCAGCCACCTTCGCAACCACTTCTCTCTGAACTTGTCCACCTGATTTCTTACTGCTGCAAACTACATCCCATTTGACTAGATGGACTATTTTATGGGCCCTTCACACTGCTCCACAAGAATCCCTTCTAAATACCATCCAACCAAAGAAGAATGCCCTTAGAAATCTTGAAAAGAGAGAGCAGAAATATCAAGAGATTAGGAAGAACAGCTTGAAGAAGAATGAGTTTATTCCTGAAGCTTAGAAATCTAATCTACCATCATTCCAGCTTCCTTTCAAATCTACCAAGAAGAGGCATCCATTACATCTTAAAAAAGCTCCTAGATGCAATAAGAGGCCAAGATGTCTAATCAGAAAAGACTCAACTCTGCACTCATCTCATCTAGAGCCTCCAACTCTACCTTTTTACATTGTTGCCTAGCATTGAACTCTTGTTGAAGTTAATTAGGAAGCCCAAAAAGAAGTTTAAAGCACTTGCATACCAGCTTTACCTTGCGGACAGACACCTCACTTGTTTTGCACAAAACAACTGTCATCGACACACTAGACATAGGAAATTTGAACCTCGTGGCACTACAACTCAGACCCTCACCCAAACATTCATCTCAGTCATCCTCATCATTCTGCTGAAAGCGTTTGCCACCACCACAAGAGACTATGGAGATATATTTCCCTAGTGGAGATACTTATTCAGCAGGAAGAAGCCACATGTCTTCCCATTTACATAACTGACTTTTGCCATGGAAATGCAAGTGTCAATCATACGGATCTAGTTCAGTTTAAAGTCATGACACTGAAATAAAAGGACATTCAAAACTTTGCTTTTTGACTTTGATCTCTTTTTATCTTTCTATTCGGAAACTAATCCCATATCTCCTCATGATTTTAAAATTGCATATCAAAATAGAGACAAACCCCCTTTTGTTTTAATGATATCACTATGCGGACAATCTTAAAATATGTGGTTTCTTTTTTCTTCATCCTCATCAAATAGATCATAAACCACATTACCATCATTCACGCATCTTGCATGATTTACTTTTATAAGGACTTCATCAAGAGATAGTAACCACATAAAGCATCAAATTTTTGAAGGATTTTCAACACTCCAAAATTCATGTATAAATCAGGAGATCACTCTTGAAGTGTACTCATTAAACCTCTTGTAAAAAGATTGCACAATAAAGCATTGATGGGGCCTTGTTTCCAAATCACCGAGTCTTCATCTTCTAGGTCTAGAGAGAAGCAAGGAAAGACATGTATTATGCAACTTTTCTCTTTGATAAATTGCATTGAAACTGAGGGCATCAAATATTGTTGCATTGAAACTGAGGGCATCAAATATTGTTCTTACTACAAGTAAAAGAATCACAAAAGAGATCATCATTGTTAATTGTGACCTAAAGATTAGGGTAGAGAGTCGTTGGAGAGGATGTATTGAGCCATTTGTCCTAAAAGAGAATAGCCACCCTATTGTCAATCTTAAAGGAAGATTCTCCATTACTTTGTTAGCCATCTCTGGGATGTTCTTCCACACTATCGATATTGGGATCCTTGCTTGAGGCTTCAAAGCCAACCAAAACATCACACATAATATTTCTCCTGAATGACTTTTACCCACATGGATGATGAGCCCACTATAAGTCCCCAAAGTGATTTACCCAAGAGAGCTCGATTCATTGTTTGAAGATTGAGCATTTTTAATCCACACTCCTCTTCAGTACAACAAAAATAGCTCTATTTCACCAAATGGATGCTTCTCTCATTCTCCTTATTGTTGATCTATAAAGCACATACACTTCATTTGGGGTCTCGTACCCATGTCAGACATGGACAAACGTCTACCCCAACACATGTTGGACACACCCCCAAACGTGTCCTGTGAAATGGACCCCAGCTTTCTGGTCCAGACACGGCCCAGGACATGACTTAGGACACGGGGTGCAGGTTATGGGCCATTAACCCAATTACTCAACCCGAACCATTTAAAAACAAAACAAAGAAAGAGTTGCAAGCAGAGCTAGATATATCATTTTCTCACATGAAAAAAGCATAATATTAGGTACAGCCCCGAATGGCCCCAAATAGAGTCCCACGGACAGTCCACGGATGTTTTAATTTTTAAAAAATAATAAACCTCGTCTAATGAGGTATATGCTTTGATGAAAAGTGTATATTGCTCCATTGCAAATTGAATTGATCCATTTCTATAAGGATCAATCCATTCGCCCTTTGTCTCTCTGTGATCTTTGTTCTTCAATTATTTCTTTTTTGTTTTTTCAATGTTCTTTGTCTTCAATAATATATTCTATATGTTGAATTGTTGATTCAATAAAATAGTTACTCATTTTTTTATATGTGTTTGTCCTATTGATTCAATGTTCTTCAATAATATGTTGATTCAATAAAATAGAAACATTATTTGGTTTTGTTAAATCAATAAAACAATGATTTTGTTTGATTTTGTAGATTCAATAAAACAGTGACTACGTCTGCAAGCTCACTCTTGAATAGGGGTGCCGGACGAGGTGGTTTGGCATCTTCAACCAAGATTGGGGTTCTCGATTGGCCGGTACTACAGGTTACATGGTGTACAAATCGAAGAAGGTGTGATATTTCAAATTCCCCATGAAGGTCAAAGCCTTTGTGTGGTTACTATATCAATACAAGATGATATCAAAGTCACTCAAAGCTACCTGGGCCCATAATGATGATTGCGCATGCAATCTATGTCATGGTGAGGAGGAGACAACTTCTGTTCATCAATTGCCCAGTGCAGTCTGGTCATGGATGGCATGAGCCACAGAGATGTCAGTGAGCTTTGCAAATCTAGAAGAGAGTGGCTTGGGGGAAGCGAATGAGGGAAAGAGATGATAGAAGTGCTTCCACGAAGATTTCCCAATCTTGAGTGCCAACGGCGGTATGGACGATTTGCCTTGCGCGTAACAAGGTCATCTTCAAGGGAGCATTGCTATACGTGGAAAATATATGGGAATCTGTGATCCGGTACATTAAAGATTGGGTTTTGTGTTAGGGCCAAATGTGTGTTGTATTCGGGGGAAAAGTTGTTCATTGAGGAGTAGAATGTGAGGGAGTATGTGGAGGCCTTAGGAGGGTGGTAGATTCCTCTTTCTATCGACTTCTCAGACCAAATGTTGGGTTTTACCTGTTTTCCTTTGGGTTTCTTTTGTAATTTTGGCTTTCTCTTCTCTTTAATAAAATGGAGGTAGGATGTCTCCTTTTTTAGAAAGATAAAATAAAATAGTGACTACAATGATATGTTGATTCAATAAAATAATGAAACATTCATACTTGTCCATGTAATAATAGATTTCAATGTGTTCATATTTTGTTTGATAGATAATGACTATCGAGAGTACAAGTTCTAATAGCAACCCAGCACCGATAGATGACAATATGCCTCTTCAGAAATATGTTATTAGAGAAGAAAAGAGTGGTTAAGGGGTGGCAATTGGGGATTCCTATGCAATCATTGCCACACAAGTTTAAAGGATTGTATTCAAGAGTGAAGGTCCACTTGCTTCAGATCACCGGTCATGAGATCAAAGTATGTCCCAAGGTGACATCCCAATATTTGAATGTAATGCAAAGAATGGTTGAGGACCCTGAATCGAGGGAGAAGAAAGTTCAAGGAGAGTTTAGCATATTCTACATTCACACTTCATCTTTCTGCTGGGTTCAGAAAAAACATGTTAACGCATTTGCTTCTTTCCACCGATATTTACAAACCATCAGTGGAGCAACACGATTTGAATCCCTACAAAGCCATTCCTCGCTATATTACCTAAAATGTAAAACAATATGTTTTGAAGTTTCAATAATTCTCCTTAACAAATAAATTAACTGAATCAAACATTTTAAGACAAACAGAAGAATTCAATGATTATGATTCACCGGAGAATAGAGGAAAGATGAAACCAAAAATTTGGTGGGTTGTTCATGGATCCTCAATACCCAAAATTCAAAGCATTACCTTCAAATTACTTAGACAACCTTCTCATTTTGTTGTGAGAGAAATTGGAATACTTATTCCTTTATAAACTCAATGAAGCAAAGCAACATTAAGCCACAACTTACCAAAGATTTAGTGTTGTACATTCTAATCTTCACCTCCTGTCAAGAAAGACTCTTCAATACATGCAAGATGAGAGCATGATGTGGGATGTTGGAGGAGATGCTTTTGATTCAATGGAGGGAACCATACTACTTGAAGTTGCAAACCTCTATCTTGATGAGCCAGATTTTGAGGCCGTGTTTTTTGCCAATGATGTTGATGGTGATCAAGACGAGCTACTTGAAGTTAGCTTAAATTGATGCTTGCTGTCTTACTTTTTTACTCTTTTTTATGTATGGAGTATGGATTTATGTTTTGAAACATTTTGATGGAAATGGTGATAGTGTATAATGAATTGTAATGTATATGAGTTCATGACTTATTTACTATGCAATATGTCCTAATTTTCCAAAAATTGTTGTCTCACCATGTACCAGTCATCGTGTCGCCATATCCCTTGTCTATGCTCGTTCTTCATAGTTGTCTGCCCATAGAACTTTCCTTCTAATAACCTCCATTTTACCAAGGATACCAAGTGGTACCTTGAAGATTGGGAAAAAAGAAAGGGAGGCTAAAAAGAATCGCCTCTAAAGCAATTAGATGTTTCCCCAAGTTCAATGATCTACCTTTCCAATTTGAGTTTTCTTCAAATCATTGAATAAGAAGAACTTAATCTCTTTTTCATGGTTCTCACTTCTCATGTAGGGAGAGGAAGACCAAGATATTTGATTGGGAAATTACCAACTTGACAATCAAACTTTCTTGAACAAAATGTTGCCTTGGTGGTAAGGTTAATGTTATCTAAGCAAATTTAGAGTTCACCTTCAACCCTGGGTATCATCTCAAAACATTTGATGAATAAATTGACATCACATTAGTCGCAGAGGAGGATGATATAATCCATATATTGAATAGGTGTGACCCGTGAACCGAATTTAGATAACTCCAATCCTCTAATACAACCACGAGTGATGACATTAGAGGACCACTCCTCTAATCCTCTTATACAACCGGATTCTATTAAGCACATTTGAAATGAGGATGGATATAGAAGGTAAAATTGGGCCCTTTTGACAGTCTTTTCCCCATTTTGAAGTAGCCAACCGCCTTTCAATTGACAAGGATCAACAAGCAAAAGTGCTTTATACAATCCTATAGTCATCTCATCCATCTACACGAAAAAATTATAATTCTTTTAAGAGCCCAGAAAGCTAATCATATCTAACCGAGTCATAGGCTTTCTGAAAATCAATTTTCCAAAAAAGACCACTCCATTTATCTTTGTGAACACCATAGTTTAAAATGAACGTGCGGACCGCATATGGGATCGGGTCCACATAAGGTACATGTGGCCGCATGTATGGTACATGCAGTTGTACATTGTGTATTTTTTTATTTTAAAAAATATTAGTATATGGGTTGGGTTTCAAATGCCTGAAGGTAGAATGACCCCTTCAAACAGGATTCAAACTCTTGAAGGAGGAGACAAACCCCATTCGAATGCGGTTCACCCGCTTGAAGTTTTCTTTTGGAATGAATCTCATTCAAATAGGGGTTGTCTCAACTTGTGGGCGTGCGAACCCATTCGAATGGGGTTTGAACGCCTGAAGCCTAGAACGAATGCCGTTTAAATAAGGTTAGAACGTCTAAAGGCCTCCAGTCTTCCATGTTGTAGCATGTGCTGCCATGTGCCCAGCATATGACTACATGCCGCATATGACCGCACATTGATGGCACATGCGACGCATGTGCATGCCAATGTGCGCAGGTTGGCACGTGCGGCTGCACATATCGGTATATGCGGCAACACTTTAAACTACAATGAACAATGACTAACATTCATGAGCAACCAAGAATCCATCAAGTAAAAATCTACCACGGATAAATTCCAACCGGCAATTGTCTACCAAATAAACCAATCACTTCTTTAAGTCAGAGAGCAAGCATTGTGGGAAAAAGAAATCTCATAAGCACCGACAAGGAGACTAATGGAACAATAGTCCCTGATTCCATCCTCACCATTCTTCTTCAGGATCAAAGATATAAATGGAATTAAGGCATGCACAATTTTGACCTCCATCATAATAGGTGTCCACCTCCATAATATCTTCTTTCACCACATTCCAAAAGGCTTGAAAAGAATTTTGCCGGGGAACCTTGTCACTTTCCATATCAAAGATGTCCTGCCTTCACTTCATTGTTCATTGAAAGGAGTCTCCAGATTTTCTTGGCAATAGAGGGGAGTGTGAAGAACAAAACCAACCTTCCATTAAGGGAGCCAATAAGCTTTTGAAGAAATTCTTATGATGGTTTTTTAAAAGCTTTTCGATCTCCTCTTTGCCGATTGGATTGAAAGAATAGAGTTTAACAAAGCTGCTGTTGGCGACCATGTGAAAAAAATTTGTATTCCTTTATCCCGCCTTTAGCCACAACGTTGGGATCGTGATGCTTTTCTTTCCAGAGAATAAGCATAAGTCTGTCTTTCCTCTTTTTCTTCCACCACAAGGTCTCTGTCGTCCTCTACTTCATCCCACTTGCTAACGGTCTCTTAGACGAGCCTTTTCCTCTCATGTCCTTGATGTTTTACATGACTACCTCCTACCTTCCATCGAAGCCGACATCCACCACTTTTTAATTAAGGATTGAAAATCCTCTTAAAGAAGCCACCAACTTTCAATACCCTATCTAATTAAAGTATTCTTAAAGTCCAATTGCATCAATCAGTTTATTTAGAAACCAAATTTCTCCAAACTCATCAACAAGACTCCCTTACATATTACTTCTACAATGAATAAGTGATTCAAATAGCATGTATCTCGGCTACAAATTCCAATACAAGTTGAGAAAAGGCAAAATAAGCTTTATTTATGCTGTTTCTTCTTTGCAATCAAATTAAATCATATTATTTTAACACATAATGACAAGACGATTGTGAATCTATTATATCACATGACAAAATGATTTCATATATAGCTTTGACTTACAAATCTTGCATGCTAGTCCAACCGCCTATAAAGCCAGGTAATATGCCTGTGAAGTTGTTGTCCATTGCCCACCTGAAAACTTACAATAATAATCAGGTGCTACCTTATAAAAGTGGACTAAAAATGAATTCTTTTATTCAATAAATAAATTGTAGAATTGATTAGTTCAATCCACCATGGTTGGAATAATTGAATATCATTCTTCATTTCCAACAATTCTTATTATTGTTTTAAAAATATAGATATAAAGATTCCCACTCCATGTGGAAGGACAACCTTGATCAGCTAATTGGTGATCAAGTTTTCTTTCAACCACGTCAAGTTAACAGTTCTCCTGATTCATCTGACATTTTTAGGAAATTGTGTCTAATGCCTACTAGTTCTACCCATGTATCAACATACAATAATGGTTGAGATACTAGATCATCCCTTGATATTAACATGATTAGAAATATCCTATACTTACACTTCTTTTAAATTCCGCAAGTAGGCAAAGCTCGATGGAATCTCACCGCTCGCTCCACAACTGTCGACATACCTGTTTTGATTTGAAATTGTGAAAATGGCAACCAGCTTGTCTCTTTATGGACAATCGAAACAAGACAAAGAAGAATGTGAGATTCTTTAAGTCATGGAATTAAATAGCATTCAGATTTCTTTAAGTGCGCCTACATTCATTTTTATTTTCAAAGGAAGTCACTATTATGGCAAGAAACAAAATATTGTAAGTCACATCAGTCACTTACAGGTCCATTAACATGCAAACTAATAGACAGTATTTCATATGTATATGTGATGTTTTCAGGCATCATAAAGTCTTCGTACACAACTTTAAACAAAAATCAAGATCATGTATGGAGATTGATATACATACAATTTTTGCAGGTTGATCAAATTTCCAAGCTCAGCAGGGAAAGGCCCAGTAAAGTTATTATGGCCAAAGGACCTACATAAATCAAGCAGAATATCATCAGTAATCAGTTAAGATCTGATAGTGCATTCCACTCATCCCAAAGGACTTATTTTTCACAGTTCAATGCACGTATAAGTTCTGCAACATATCAGTGAGCTTATCAAGCCTTATTTATCTATGGCAGATCCCATTATTTATAAGACCAACATTTTAAAAATCAAATATATATAAGCAGGAAGGGTGTCTTACAGTACATAGAGCTTCTTAAGCTGTCCAAATTCCTTCGGGATGGGTCCGAATAAAGAATTATGTGCAATGCTCCTGATTAATATGGATTGGAAGGAGCATAACATGTTGAAAGATACATAACAAGAAATAAAAAATAAAAAAAACAATCACTTAATCACTTGGTCTAAACTTTGTACATCAACAAACAGCTTTTTTGTCATCTAAGACAAACACTGGTGACTTACAAGATTTGTAAGGAGGAGAGGTTGCCAAGGAATGTTGGCACTTGCCCGGTCAAGAGGTTCTTATCCAACTTCCTGAAATCAAAATGTCAGTAGCTCCAATTCAATATATCCACAAATATGATCTATGGATTAATGATATCATACAATCATCAAAAGGTCAAGGGCCGCAAAAGTGATTCCATTAAACAAGCATATATTTGTTCGAGTATATATTTCACTTTTTTAAGAAAAAAATGTACATCATTAAACAAGTACATTATATACACCTTTTAAAAAACAAATTTAAACTGTATTAAGATTGTAAAAGTGAATGTTAGAATGATTGTCCCTAACATTTTCCATATTCAAGAAAACAATTATGTCATCCAAGCAGGAGGAAAAAAATGGAGAGTGGAGGTCCTCACAAAAAGATCAGATGCTTGAACGTGGAGATCTCATCGGGAATTGGCCCAGTGACATCCAGTTCCATTATTCTCCTAGAAAGAAAAGTGGATGAGTGAGCCACATGATAAATTGTGATGCATTCCTTCTAACTGAACAAGAGCATCTCCAATTGGATACTCCGTTTTAGAGGACTCAAATATAATTAAAAAATTTTAAAAAAGAAAATTGTTTTGGAGGATCATGTGAAATACTACTCCAATCCCACTACTCCAACCCCACATTCGATCTTTATCTCTAATTTTTTTTTAAAAAAAAAAAATTTATCTACACAAGCTAACCTCTTATGTTCTTCTACCAAAATAATATTTACTTACCAAAATAAACGTAATTAAATTTTAATTAAATTAAATCAAATCAACATTAACAAAAAATATATAAATCTTAATAGTAACATACTAAAATAATATTTACAAATACACATTAAATATATTCAATTTTGGTCTAATTTTAAATGTCTCAATTAATTATTTCTAATTTTATCAAAGTTATCTATTTTTTTTTAAACAAAAAAAAAAAAAAAAAAACTTTTAAAAAAATGGGTCATCCAAAATGGAGACCCATTTTAGAGGAGATGCTCTAAAATTTCCGGAGTGTTGATGCATCCAGCCCCATTTGCAACCAAAAAACGATCCTAGCTTCCCACAGATTATGAAAAATAAAAAAAATAAAAATCATTTTTCAAAGAAAAACATACATTAATATATCTCAATGTATACTTCAAATTTTTTTATAACAGTATGTATTTCAATGAACAAGTACATTGTTAAAAAAAAAAAAAATCGATGAGAGATGCGGATGGGACTGCACGGACATGATTTTCCAAACTAACATATGCTGATTTGCCTATACACACATAGAAACCATATGTTGGAACATGAGATGCTTACAAACGGATAATGTGACAGTTTTTGTCTAAGGAGCAATCGCATTTGATGCCCGGATTGAGTTCCGGATTGTTAATGTCCGCTGTATTGTCAATCGCGGCTCCACTGCATAGTTCGCCACTTATGTTCCATGAATTGGTGGCATGGATGCCGAATCTCTGAAATATGGTGTTCAGGGCACTTGCTGTGTCCCACCACCAAAAGAAAAAGGAAAAAAAATTTGCAACATCAGCCAAATTTAGAATAGATTGAAGACGAACCTGTTGAAGATTTCATACGAAAGTAACATTGGAATTGAAATGATTCGACCCTTTGAGAGATCCAGCTCCCCAAATGCATTTATTAATCTCAGAAAACGAAGACGTTTTATCAGAGTATTAATTGAAAATTGAGGCGGACTTTGTTGGAGAGAAATGAAGATTGGAAGGTTTTATAGGAGAGTGAAGGGCAGAAGACGGGGGAGGGCGGGCTGGGATGGGATTGGAGAGGGAAATAGCGCTGCGTTTACACGTGAAATTGAAATCATGGTATTCTTTTAAGGTCTTACGTTTCATATTTAGCTTTTGAAAATCTATGTTTTATTAAATTTTTAACCGTATAATTTTTTTAAGCTTAAAAGAAAATATTTTGATTTAAAAAATTAAACGCTAAAAGTATGTTTGAATATGAGTTTTTAAAATTTTTAACTTTTCAAACGCACTATCTACTTAAACTCATATCCAAAGTGACTCATAGCCCCGTTTGTAGCCCGAAAAAAAATAATGTATGACATGATTTTATTTTTTCAACTCGAATAAAAATATACTATTATATCTCAGTATATATATCATTTCATATAACAGTACACACTTCAAATGAAGAGTGTATGATTTTTTTTTAAAAAAAAATTGTATAGATTGCAATTGGGGCTGCAATAGATCTAAGTGTATCCTTTTCCTAGATGAAAAAGAGAGTTGAGGCCCAAAGGAGACAATTCCATCACAGAATTAATTGAAGCAAAATGTTAAACGCAATTATTTTTACAAACCACACGTGTTTTCAGTTTTTTAAAAATAGAAAACATCACCTAACTAAGATATATGTTTTAATAAAAGGTGTGTATTGATTTATTTTGAGTTGAATGAATCCATTTTTAATAAATGTAAGAAAAAATTTAACGAAATATATAGGACTATATTTTGGCTTGTAAAAAAAAAATTGAGTGTAACAACGCCCTTGAAGTTGGAAAATTATGCATCCCGTCTCCGGTCCTTTTTACCGCCCCAAACCCAGTCTCATTTACCTTGTCAGCCATCCAACGATGTATATAGAATATATATGCTGTAGGAGACCAAATCCATCACAAAACGGAATAAGGGATATGATTGCATAAGTATGAGAGGTAAGCGTAGATACATCTATTATGATTTTATCGGGCAATCCAGAATGGGAGGGCCCAAAAGCCCAAATTACCCCATGAGTAAAATAGGCTCATCTTCCTCATCAGATTTGGCAAACGATATTGCTCGACCAGGTTAAGTCAGACTTTCACACAGGTCGGATGTTTAATTCCTGGCTGACCAAGGACGGACACATGATATTGTCCGACCAAGTCAAGATGGCCGAATACAGAAGGTCCGACCTGAAGTATGAACTGTCTAAACCGTAATACCAGAACTGGAACATAGGTTGGCCATACACCCACCTTTGTCAAATAACGGTTAACCAAGGGAATATTCCCCGACACAAGAAAATGACTAGTTGTCAGAAAATCAGTTGCAATATGACAATCCCTAGGTGACACGTGTCCATAAATCCTAGAGCCACGTGGAGATTCCATTTCATGATATACTCACTCCCCAAGGGTAAGCTCGGCACACCCTTTCTCTAGTATAAAAGGAGGGCATCTCCTCCCCTTCAAGGTATGCACTCTCTCTCCTCTACTTATGCTCAAGAATTCTATCTTCTTCTCATAGTGATATAATTGACTTAAGCGTCGAAGGGGCGTTAGCCGGCACCACACTGGTGTGAGTTTCAGGTGTTTGCAGGACAAAGAAGAAGGAGGACAGTGAGCAGAAGAACCTTGCTTCGGACTGCCGTGGAGAGAAGTCAACAGCGACATCTTCTCGAACTTACATCAAGAGCCTGGATCCACATTGATCCGGCCCAGGAGTGGAGAACTTGATTTCATCCCCCACATATACCATGATAATTTTTTACATTTGCTAAAGATAATTTCAGTCAATTCAAAATAGAATGATATAATTTTCATCAAAACATATACTTAATTAGACCATGTTTACTATTTTTAGAAAATAAAAAATGTAGGGACTATCCATGGGACTGTCTATATGACTGTTCTTAACATTTTCCTTTATAAAATATATAATACATATTTTTATCTAAATTTTTTTTAAAGAAAATAAACTCTACTAATAAAATATATGGGCAACTGGGGACCGTCTTTAGACTATAGCAGAGCTTCAAAATGGAATGCATGTATCAACGCACAAATGTTAGACTCAATACAGTTTAAAACTCAATTTTTAAAAGAAATTATATATGCATAATCTAATTACATATATACTTTTATCATAAAAAAAAACATATATTCTAATCAATTGTACAAACTCATTTTGTAGAATGTGTAAAAAAAATTTCTTACAAGATATATAACTCATTATAATGAGTGCAGTTGGCTTGAGGCATATAAAACAATGCCAGATCCAGTCAGGACTGGATCCGATCAGTTAAGTCAGTACCGAACTGGACACCCTTTAATCGAATTACACAACGTATAAATCAAACTGCTATCCCCGGCACACTATCCCCGCATATCCTCGCGATCCCCAACCGCGCCTAGCCCACGTGCACAATCCGCGCCTTGTCGCTGCCAGCACATGCTCACACACTTTACCGGCATGCCCACGCCATTCCGCCAGTGCACGACCTTTAGTTTTTCAGAATCCTGCCTACTCATGCTCACGCGCTTTGCCAGTGCGGTCACGTGGCTTCGCTAGCGTGTCCCGGATCCTACCAATGATGAGCGCCCTAATCTCCCAGGCCTCTGTCCGTACGCGCTCGAGACCACCCTAGCCAGCACAACCGTGTGCCCGCATCCTCCACGGTTAGCACCCGCATGAGCTCGCATTGGTCTAGGCCAGCACCGGCACAGCCTCCCGGCCGTCGCGGCCCATCGCCGTCGGCTGCCGCTGGTCACCACCAGCAACTCTCAGGCCATCTCCGGCCTCCTCCAAGACGCCCTCCGGCCTGCCCCGGGCTCCCATCCATTACCCTCGGCTACCCTCTGGCACTCTTGTGCCGCTTCCAGCCATATCCGGAGATCTGACTAAGGTGTTTCGATCAAATTTTCATCCCCAACATCATTGTTTGGTTTTTAGCCTCATCCGGGATCAGAAAATGCCAGATATCAATCCTCCTCATACACACAACTATACTATGGTATCTCGTTAGTCCACTTCGTTGTTCATCTATGAGGGCATCCTGGGGGTTAATCTTGCTAAGAAGCACCATAGACTGAGTAAACGAAGACCTGCTAAGAAGCGGCATAGACCGAAAAGACAAGGACATTGTCTTCCTCCTTTCCGCTATGACTGCTACTGTGGTTGGCTCCGTTCAGCCACACTCGGATCAGCTTGACCAAATCAATTAGTGGCAAGACCACCTGATTTTGCAGCAGTCTCTTTCTTGTTCTTCTACCCATTTGTCTTGTTTTCTACTACGGGTACCCCTACTTATTTGATCTTTGATTTGGGTGTATCACATTACATGATACCTGATAGTTCTGTCATCACTGCATGTTCACTTACACCCTCCCACCTACCTTCGATTCATATTGCTAATGGCTCTCCTTTAGTCATCATGCAGTGTGGATCGATCACCACCACCTCTGACCCTATTGACTGCCTTTCATTACAATTTGTGTTGCGTGCTCCTAAGCTTTGCATAAATCTTGTGTCTATTAATCGATTGTGTGATTCTGGATTCACTGTTACCTTTACCTCGTCTGGGTGTTTTGTGCACGATCCACGTTCAGGGCAGAGGATTGGTGTTGGTTGTAGGATTGACAAACTATAGGATGTGGAGTATCTTCATCTTCTTGTACTCGATCCCTCAATTTTCTATGACATTGTCATCTCTGATATCGATGTTGACTTGTGGCATAAAATGTTAGGTCATATTTATGAGTCTCATCTTAAAGACGTTATTCAGTTTGGTGATTTAGGTCGTGTTTTCTTTTCTCATCTTTCTGTTTGTGAGAGCTATAAACTAGCCAAATCCGTTGTTACTCCATTCCATTCTAGTAATCATCCGTCCTCTAATCCATTTGAGATTTTATTATGAAATCTAGGGTCCTTCTCATATCATATCAAAGAGTGATTTTTCATATTATATCAGTTTTATTGATGACTCTTCTTGCTTTACTTGAATTTATTTATTGATGACTATTCTATTTGTGAGGGTTGTAAGCTAGCCAAAGATATATGAGGTCTTTACCACTATGATTCACACCTTGTTTCAGACTCGTATCAAGACCTTCAAGTCTAATGGTGCTCGAGAATATATCTCTTCCATGATGTGTTCTCTTTTACATTCTCATGGCACTCTCTTCTAGTAATCCTACCCCTTTACTCATGAGTAGAATGGTATTGCTGAAAGAAAACATTGCCATATTCTTGAAATGACTCGTGCCCTCTTGCTTTCATATTCACTCCCCAGCACATTCTGGGCTGAGGCTACTATTTTATCTATTCATCTTATCAATATCACTCCCTCCTCTGTCCTCTTTGATATGACTCTTCATGAGAGTCTTTACTCCTTCAAACCTGATTATAGCAGACTTTGCACTTTTGGATATAATTGTTTCGTGCTTCTCTCTCTTCATCAATGCACCAAGTTGGTCGCTCGGTCAGTAAAGTGTGTATTCTTAGGGATTAGTTTCGAACACAAGAGATATTGCTGCTACGATCCTGTTGGGCGTCATTTTTTGCTCGCTCGTCATGTGTCATTTGTCGAGGATGTTTCCTATTTTTCTTCTACACCCACAGCCTCCTCTCCTCCTATGCCTTCTCTTGTTCAGGCATCTCCCATTGAGTCTCTACCTCTTCCTGGGCTGTCTGTTGCTCTTGAGCCTTCTCCTAGTTCTCTCCCTGAGTCTCCTCTTGGCACTCCTACAACCAAATCCCCTGGTTCTCCATCTCCTACTGGCACTCTTGTAGCCACTCCGATGGTTCTCTTAGTTCTCCTCCTATTGTGTTTTCTCTTGCTCCTCCCGCAGATAACTCTACTGGTACTCTGTCATCCACGGCTGATGCACCTCCCTTTGATGTGGATCCTTGTCCTTCAACTCGCTTCCCTCAGCGTGAGCATCATCCACATGCCCGCTTCAGTTTTGACTCTAGAGCACTTGACCGATTTGGTTTTGCATCAGTCAATACCTATTCTCTACAGTTCCAGACCTATCTCACCACTATACACGCCCACCGTGAGCCCCTATCCTACCAAGTGACAGTCAAGTACCTTGAGTCGCAGGAAGCCATGGCTGAGGAGTTTCAGGTGTTTTGGGATGTTGTTTCCCTTTCGGATGGTGTTACACCTATCAGCTACAAATGGATCTTCAAGATCAAGCATCGCCCTAATAGATCATTGAACAACATAGGCTTGTCTTGTTGCCCGATGTTTCATATAGGAGTATGGTATTGACTATGAGGAGACTTTCACTCCTGTTGCTTAGATGATTACTGTTCACACCCTCCTTGTTGTTGCTGCTGTTCGTCATTGGCCTCTCTTTCAGATGGATATGAAGAATGCTTTTCTTCATGGTGACTTATCAGAGGTTGTCTATATGCAATCGTCTCAAGGTCTCAACACTCCTCCTCAGCATGTTTATCATCTTCAACGGGCTATATATGGTCTCGAACATGTTCCTCATGCCTAGTTTGAGCGTTTCACAGTGTTCTTCTAGCAGCTGGCTTTATTGAGAGCCTTCAAGACCACTCTATGTTTGTGCGATCCTCAACGCATGGCCGGGCTATCCTCATTTTATATGTTGACGACATGATTATCACTGGTGATGACTTCTCCTGTATTACTCTGATCATGAATCACCTCAGTCGACAGTTTTAGATGAAAGATCTCAGTATTCTTCGCTACTTCCTTGGTCTCGAGATTACAGAGAGTGATCGTGGGATTCTGCTCTCTCAACAGAAGTATACAGCTGACATTTTAGAGCATACTGCCCTCTCAGGTACCCGCAGTGCTAGATACCCCTCTCGATCTTCATGTGAAGCTCTGTCCTACGGATGGTGGGCTCCTCCCAGACCCTACTCGATACAGACAGATCGAAATTCAGCTTGTGTATCTCTATATCATTAGAACTGACATTGCTCATGCCGTCAGTATTGATAGTCAGTTTGTTTCAGCTCCTTGATCAGTGCATTATGGCACTCTTATGCGCATTCTTAGATATTTGTGCGAGACTATTACCAAATCAATCTATCTATCGTTCTCTTCGACTCTGGTTCTTAGGGCCTACACTAATGCTGATTGGGCTGAAGATTCAACCATTATACACTCCACCACTGAGTTATGCATATTTCTTGGAGATCCCATCATTTCTTGGCATAGCAAGAAACTGGAGGTTGTTTCCCTATCCAACATCGAGGCTTAGTATTGAGCCATGGCCATCACCACCAAAGAGATTGTTCATTTTAGAAGTCTCTTGGTGGATCTAGGAGTTAATATGGCTGGTCCTACTCCTCTTCATTGTGATAACCGGCCTGCTATTCGATTGCTAGCAATTCGGTCTTTCACGAGAGGACCAAACACATTGAGTTGCTATGATTGTCACTTCGTTCGTCAACACTTTCTTGGAGAGGTACCATCGCTTCCGCATATTTTCTCTGCTGAGCAACTTGCTGATTTCTTCACGAAATCACATCCAGTTCTTCGATTCTAGTTTCTTGTTCGCAAACTCACTTTGTATGATTCACCATGAGTTTGAGGGAGGCTGTTATATTATGTGTTATGTCGTTGTATGTGTAGTGTATTACATGTGTAACTCGTGTATACTTGTATATAAAGGGGTTAAGCCCTAATTGAAAAGGATTCCCATTATCTCTCTCTCTAATTATAACAATTTACAATAATATGTAGAGCCAGTCTTCTGGTAAGACTCCTTTTGAAGTTGTGTTAGGCGTATTCCTAAGCACACTTATGGATTTAGTACCCTTACCAAGTCCCATGGGCCAAAGCAAGAAGGCAAATAACAACTATGGACCAGAAGAGACGGGCTAAAACTTTAAGAGAGGACTATCAAGTAATGGTATATCTAAGATGAGAGCGATTTTCAGTGAGAACTTACAACAAGCTCAAGAAAAAGAAAATTGATCCATATAAAATCCTCAAGGAAATCAACAACAATGCCTATATGGTGGATTTGCCAAAAGAGATGAGAATCTCAAAGACGTTCAACATTGTTGATCTCTACCCCTCCTGTATGGCATGGAACATAAGGCAAGAATAATGAAGAATAGATGAGAATAGCTAAAAAAAGTTGTTTGTTTTGATAGAATAAACCCCGATAGTTATGTCTGGATAAGCTAGAATAAGGCCTGATAACTATTCTAAAGAAATGGTGGAATTGCTTATCAAGGCTTATCTATGCCAATGGATAAAAATATCATTCTCTGTCATTTTAAAAAATTTATCTCACCTAACAGACTCACACAGATTCCAAAAACTGTCACATCTATCAAATCAATCATATATCTCTCACACTATTCCCAGGGGATATAATTGTCATTTAAAAAATCATAAACTCTTATTCATCCCTTATCAACCATTTATCATCACTTTATCCAATGTGAACCAAACAATAAAAAAATCATTTTTACGTTTCCCAATGAGAATAACAAAAAAGACAACCAAACAAAAAGTTGCTTATTTAGCCTGGATTGTTATCTATCCCAGTATAGCTATCGAGAGCGAATAATCTAATGTCACACCTGGCCCATATGGGGGGTACGAGTTCTATGGAGATAATACACTACCGAAGAACTCGAGGACGAACCGACGAAGTCGCTTCAAACGGAGGGGACCTGATGCATCCTATTTGTTATCATTTTCAATTTTTTTTATTTGTGTTTGTTAGGATATAGTTGGTTATGATTTAAGAAGTTCAGATTCTTTTTTTAGTCTATTCAAGGAGGAGCCTCTACAACTCTCCAAACATCTTTTCATCAATAAAATTTATAGGGGGTAGTCGATGAGGAGTTCGACGGATTTCTATGGACATTATTTAAGTAATGGACTTTCACAGACTTCGTAGACTTTCATAGACTTTTGTAGACTTTTACATAACTTTCATAGATTTTCATAGACTTTTGCAGATTTTCACATATGGACTTTCATAGGCTTTCACAGACTTTTGCAAACTTTTACAGACTTTTATAGACTTTCACAGACTTTCACATATGAACTTTAATTGACTCTCATAGCCCATGTTTGGTTCGAGAATTAAGTTATTCTAAGGCTTATGACTATTCTAGTATAAATAAGAACAAAATGATTTTTTGTTTGGTTGATTTTTTAATTATTTTCACTGAAAAACATAATTATAAAGTTTTTTGTTGTTTGTAAATAGAGATGGTAATGAGACGAGATGAATGGAAAACCTGCCCCGACCCAACCATATTGGGTCGGGTTTGATTCTCCAAAAGTCAAACCTCAACCCGACCCATCACAATGTGACGAAGATATGGGAAGGGTTTGAGATTCAAGTGCAAAACCCACCCGGCCCCATTATACCCCTTTTAAATCAATTATATAATTAAAAATTAATATGATGCATAAATAAATTAAATTAATCTATCATATATTTTGACAGTTGATTTAGAAGAAATGATGATAATTGATTTGATAGTGGGCTCATATATTCTTTTAGGTTGAATAACCTAGAATAACATAATTACAGGGGTTGGCTGGAATCTATATACCACTTTATATCAGTTAATTCTGGTAGAAATCAATGTAATACAGGAAATGTGAGTTTCACAAGGTTTAGTGGGAAGTTTGATTTAATTTAATGGAGTTTTCTTTTTCATGGGAGGTCGGGCGTCCATTTGAGTGAGGAGGAAGAAAGTGAAGTGAGAGAGAATTAAAGAGGGCAATGAAATTTTTTTGATTTGATCGCAAGACCCACGTATACTCTTGGAATGGATAACCTGGGATTATTAGCCTATTCCATGGGATCCTTGGAATTATTATACAAGTTTATACTGGCATTGGTATACCGCTAATCCACCCCCCTACAAACAAATTTTTTTTTTTTTTACTATCCACTCTTATACCTGCTTATTCTCCCCTTATTCTTCAATCCAAATGGGCAAAAAATGAATGGAGTTTTGTAAAAAAATAAAAAAAGAGGTTCATAATACTAGAATGAAAGTCCACTAAAACCCCACCCATTTGGGTTAGGATTTTGAAATGATTTTTCTTTCATATTTATATCTCTAAAGTCCATGAAATTCCACAAAAGTCTATCACTTATAAAAGTCTTCACAAATCATGTTGAAATTGAATAACATAGGACAATGTCTTTTTTAAAAAGTCTTAATCGAATAACGCTTGACATTTTGTCCATGAATTAATATCTCAGTCGAATAACACTGGGCTTTTTATCAATGAAATTATGTTTCAATCGAAGAATGCTAGACTTTTTATCCATGAATTAATGTCTTAATCGAATAACGTTTGACTTTTTGTCTACGAGTCAATGTCCTGATTGAATAACTCAGGCTTTGAAAGTTCATGAATATGGACTTTTTGCACATGAAAGTTCTAATTGACCCCCATTATTTTATTCGGAGTTATATTAGTTCTTTCTTGTGGATTCAAGGCATACATGGATTTGTAGGATTTTTTTTATGCGGATGTGTCTTATTTTCATATCCATGTGGATTCAAGGAAACCTGCATTCGATTCGCAGGAGCAGTATTTATGAAGAGGTGTCGTCTTTATCTCGTTATTCAAACATCACGCTACATCGGCTACACCAATAAGTGTTGGATAAAATGTGAATAAGATGTGTATAAGGATTTAAAAGGTTAAAAATGATTTGACCTGTAGGCCCCCTGATTTATAAGAGGTGATGATAGTTGATGTGACATGTGGCCCCCCATGCCACCTTTACCACTGGAATAGATTAGATGAAATAACACAATTCGAAGAAAGACTTTGAATACATATATTAGCTTATTCCCACATATTCTAGCATAGTTATACCATATATTCCTCCCAAACAAATAACTTTATTGACTTATTTTCCCCAATTCCCTCCTAATCTTCTCCTGTTCCCCTACCCAAACAACCCCAATGACATGTAATTGAATTAAGAATAAAGGTCTGCAAGAAAACTAGAACCGGATGAGAATAAGGCACGAGATGGCCCTATTCACAAGACCATGCAAGCTAACGGAGCTATCCGATTAGAAAGCCCATGAAGGGTAGGCTGCTATTCGGCACACCTCGTCCTAAGAGCAAGCCCAGCATTGTCCGTCAGGACGGCCTCATGGGGAACTGGTCATGCATCCAACCAGATTGGAACAACCAGAAGATGAGACAGTCGCCCCACCTAACCAGGGAGGATCTAACTTCTGCCCGACCTAACTAGGATGACCAGTCGTCAGAGCCTTATCCGCCTAGGTGAAGCCAGACCGCAGGGTCTAGCCTAATGCAGGGAAGGCGCTTACACGTCCACGTCAAGAAGATAACAAAAAGCGCAGGGAATATCTCCTGACACGGTGGTGGCAGGCAGCTGTCGGGGATCGGTTATACCCCAAGATCACACTTGACAAATAATCCCGAGGCCACCTGGAAGATTCCATCCTGCTCACGATAACCTCACTCGCCAAGAGTGAAATCGGTACGCCCTCTCCGAGTATGAAAGGGGGGACATCATCTTCCCCTACAGGTACACACACTTCACCATTTCAAAACTCTCTAAGACTCAAGTAGAACTCACTAAAAATTGTGAGCACTAACTTGAGCGTCGAAGTGACGTTAGCCAACACCACACTGGTGTGAGTTGCAGGTGACCGGAGCAGGAGACAGAGTTTGAAGACTTGCCGACGGAACGTCCACCACCGCGAAGGGAGACTTCAAGTGCTTCTTCTCGGATCCATAACCGAAGGCCGAACTATATTAAGATCCGGCCTAGAGGAGGAAGATCGGATTTCACCTCCCACAACAGCATAATGGCAACGAAATTACTATCAAAAAATTTCCCGGGAAATATATTTATCGAGGAAAATGTTATTTGTAGCAAGGAATAATTTCGGGGCTAAAAAGAAATTTTCTTGTCGTGAATTGCTGATGTTTATCAAAAAAATTATTTTAAATTGGATTTATATGTATTATTTTAAAGAATAAATATTTATTAAGACTATTATGCTAATAAGAGGAGTTTCATAATTTTTTTGGGTAGATAATTGTTTTGTTGATATTTTTTTTTCATATTGAAATTAAATTTTCTTTTATCAAAATAATTTTTTTTGGTAGATAATTGTTTTGTTGATATTTTATTTTTTCATATTGAAATTAAATGTTCTTTTATCAAAATGAAAAAGATTTTAACTTCGGCTTCTCCACTAAAAGAAGTATCTATACCAACTCCCCAAGAGTAGGGCTGCAGCGTAGGTTGGGGCCAACCGGAACCTAACCGGTTGAATCCGATTTTTAGATGGGTTAGGTTGAAAAAACTAGGTTCAGGTTCAGGTTGTTGTGTTCAGGTTAGAAAAAAAATTGGGTTGGGTTCAGGTAGGTGTCACAGACAACCCGACCCAACCTGAACCCGATCACTAATACCCAACCGTTAATTTTATTACACCTCTCTCACAAAAAAAAAACTCAAAAAGCTTAGCCGCCTCATTTGGGCTGTTGGACCCTAGATTTCTTACCAAAAAAATGGCTTCTCCCCCCTCTTCCAACAACAACCAACAGCTCCTTCTCTCTCTTCCAGGATAAGAAAGATCCCTCTCCCTCCCTCTCTCTTCCAGGAACAACAAGATATCTCTCTCTAAAGAGTTTGGGTTTCTCTGATTCATAGCTCCCTTTCTTGCTTTTCAGACAAGAAAGTAGGCATCAATGGGTAATGGCTTCCCCCCATCTTTCAACAGGCAACAACCAACAACAAGGGTTCACTCTCCCCCATCTCTTCAAGGAAAAGCAAAGTCTCTCTCTAAATAGGTTTTGGGTTTCAATTCTATGATTCATAGACTTTATCTAAAATTCAGGTTCCTCGGATTAGGTTCGGGTTGTATGAATTTTATCATGGGTTGGGTTCAGGTTATGATCATTGGGTTATTGGGTTGAAATTCAGGTTGAGTCAAGTTCGGATTGAACATTTTAAACTTTGGATTGGATTCAGATTAACTCCACCTCGAACCTAACCCGTTCGAGTTACAGGTCTATCAAGAAGTGGTTTGACAAGCTAGGGCTTCATAATTTTATGAATTGAACTTGTGTTTTTTTTTTTCTCCTCTTATATACATGCATACACACACATATCAATATTACTATTTTTTTTTTTATAAGAAGTCTCGGAAAAAGATACACTCAGCTCCCATTGCAGCCCCAATTGCAGTCTATACTGTTTTTCTTTTTTCTAAAAAATCATACGCTCTCCATTTGAAATATATGCTGTTATATGAAATGATATATATATTGAGATACAATTGTATATTTTTTTCGAGTTAAAAAAATAAAAAAAAAATCATGTCATATACTATGATATAAGCTATACGCTATAATAATGCAGTATATACTGCATTATCATAGTGTATTGGACTGCAAAAGGGACTTAAAATGGGGCTGCGTGTATCAGCGCAAAAAAATCCCTATAAAAAAGGTAAGAGTAACCCAGCTAGACGAGACGAGACGAGACCTTAGATCTTACTTAGACATAACAATTTTTCAAATGATTATTATCCTACAAATTAAATATTTTAAAATTAACTCAAACGTTAACAATATAAAAAAATAATACTTTATGTGCACTAAACAAGCCAAAGAAGATTTGAACTAAAGACCTACAATAAGCAAACCCATGCAAGTCTTTAACTAAGATGCTTAACCCGTGCATGTTTAATTTATAGAAAGGAGGAAGTTACACTCAGTCTATTTATAATCTAAAACACAGAAAGTATATATTTTTATTTCTTTTAAATCATATATATGTATGTATTTTTATAAAAGGACGACAATCGCATATGTTTTTATTTTTTTAAAATCATGTATGTAAATACTCTAAATAATTTGAATGGTATTATTTATAGAAAATATAAAAAATTTCAACGAGACATATACCTCTAATCCTCAATACAATGAGTGGAGGGGTAGATATATAAGACTGCATTTTAAATTATAAATTTGACAGAGTACAATAGAGATCTTATGGAATGCTAAGAAATCATGGTATAATGATTGAGATATTGCAATAGAATTAAAAATATAAAAGAGTTTTGTGATGTTGTTAAAATCATTTCTACTAGGTAATTTGTGCCTTGCTCGCCTACGCATAACAAAGATTTTGGTTTAAAAAGCACCCTTTTTTAATTATTGTACAGATAATTAGGAGGGAAGATTTTTGATAGACATTATCTCCAGTTTTCTTCAGCTAATGCTTAATTCAGAGAGAGAGAGAGAGAGAGAGAGAGAGAGAGAACCTTCAGTTGGGTCAGTTTTGGCTTGAGCATTCGATCTTCCCACAAAGCATGAAAGGCAGAAGAGTAGACCAAAAACAAGTGAATGAAGAAGCAAAGATGACATTGTTAATATAGCTCCCAATTAAGTTTCAGTTCTCAGAATTAGGATCCGAATCTCAGTGGAGAACACAAGAACCACGTTATTATATTTATATAGTGCCTCCCTGTATAATAAATCCACGTACGAAACATGACAATCGATCAACATCAACGGGTCATTTTGGAGAGCTCCGTCTCAGCGATTTTGTCATCCTTGCGGGCCCAGACATTGAAAATGTGGGAAGTCTGACCAAATATACGTACCTCATCGGAAGAATCAACAAAAAAAATATGCATTCAATTAGTTTGAATATGTAAATTATTTTTTTAAAAAAATAATGTAATTTATTAACTAAATATAAATATTAAAAATTATTAAAATTTGGGAAATTATCATTTTTAGCCCCGGAAAAATAAATATTTACAAAAATAGCCCCCCCACCCGAATATTTGCAAAAACTAGCCCCGATGGAATTTTACACTGGAGACGGATTATATATAATCCGTCTCCAGTGTTGCAATCCTAAAAAAAACAACTAAGGATATATATATGCAATCCTAAAAAAAACAACTGGAGACGGCATATATATATGCCGTCCCCGCTGCCAAGCCCTAAAACACCAATTTTCACCTCTTTTCTCCCTCTTTCACCCACCCACCCGTTGCCAACCCCGAAAAATCATCAAAAACAAGTTTGAATCCGAAGGTAAACATCAAAACCCTAAATGTTCTTGAATTTTATTATTTATTTGTCAATTGTTTTGATTTTATTGAATAAATTAGGGTTTTTATAAAAAATCCTAAATGTTGAATGTTGAATTTATTTATTATTGGAATGTTGATTGTATGATGTTTTGTTAAGTGAAATGCGAATTTTTTTAGGGTTTTGGTTATTTTAAAATGTCTTATTTGTCAAAATAAACTTTTAAATCTTAAAAAAATTTGAAATTTTTTTTAAAAATTGTATGGCCTTAGGAAATAATTCAATGGCCTCTTAGTAAACATTTTAAAAAATTAAAGGCTATTTTTAGGAAATATGCTTTGTATGTGTTGCATGAATGTTTTTTGTGTTTAATGTGTATGTGTTGGATGGATTTTATTATTATGAATTTAGAAATATATTTACTAAGTTGAATAATTTATGGTTTAGATGGTAAAGAAATCCGATGTCCCGTTAATGTACTCTTTTAACGGGAGGATTGTTCGAAGCGAAGGTAGTTCATTTTATGAAGGTGGTACCATGAAAACCACCATCATAAATAAGAAGATCTCTTATGTCGATTTACTCCAAATGATGTACCATTTGACGGGACCGATCCAAGTCTTTACAAATTGTCCATGACTGCTGTGCATCCAACTCACGACGGAAAGTGTTTGGGTGCCCCTCTCGAAGATGATATGGGGGTGAAAGTTATGATAATGATGTACCCAAAGCACGCGCATATCATTCAAATATGGTTAGAGAAGGAAGAGATCATACAAAGAGGCCGTGGCGCGATGAATTATGATGCAGAAGATTCATATCCTTCCATTGTTCGTGAACCATATCAACCTTCATCGTCGTCGTTTGTTCCGTGCACCCAAGAGAATATGATTGATGCAACACCGACCAATGCCTATGGGAGTGTGAATATACCACATTTGTAAGTATTGTGAATTTATAGGATGTTTTTGGTGGGTGTATTCATATATGTAAGTATATTGTGTTTGCATTTATAGGTCCCCATTTCATGACATGGGTTGGGACGATATTCGTGAAGGAATTGAAGTGAACAATGAAGGAGAAGAAGATCAAGAAGAGGGAGAAGAAGAAGATCAAGATTGGGGAGAAGAAGAAGATCAAGAAGGGGAAGAAGAAGAAGAGGATGATTATGAAGAAGGCTCCGAAGAAGAAGAAGAAGCAGAGGAACCTGATAGTGAGGAGGACCATGATGTGAGGAGAACTGCCATCAGTGAATATGGTGTTCCTCAAATGTTTCCTACACGTGAGCTTATGGAGCAGGCGGTGGCTGAAAATGTCCATCCATGCATTTATGAAATCGGATCTTCTTCGTGTAATGAACTTGAGGTTGGTCAGCTTTTCGCGAATAAGAAGTCACTCATTAATGCTGTCCGAACCTGGAGCATAAAGAAATGCGCACAATGTCATGTGGTGAAATCAAATGCAGAAAAATACGCCGTTAAGTGCATAAATGATGAATGTAATTGGAGATTATATGCGAGGAGGGTCGGTGGTTCAGAAATGTTCAAGATTTCCACTCTGAGAGTTCCTCATACATGCTTGGATCCTCTTCTCAGTTCAAATCACAGACAATTTAGTTCTGATTATATCTCACAGCTGATTATGCCAACGATTCGTCATAATTTGAGAATCAGTGCTACTGAGATAATGGACAGGATACGTGCTGATCATCACTACACAATTTCATATCAAAGGCAAACCGTGCCAAATGGAAGGCTATGGAGAGGATATTTGGAAATTGGGAGGAATCATATGCTGAGTTGCCTCTATATGTTGATGCCTTGAGGAGGTCTAATCCAGGAACAACTGTGTTCTTCGAAGGCCCTGTCATACAAGAGAATAACATGGGCAGACCGATCCGACAGTTTGAACGTGTTTTTTGGGCATTCGGTCCAGCCTTAGAGGCTTTCAAACATTGTCGTCCATTGGTTTGCATCGATGGAACACATCTGTATGGAAAGTATAAAGGAACTCTCCTGATAGCCACTGCTTGCGATGCAGAAAATGGTTTGCTTCCGATAGCCTTTGCTATAGTTGAATCTGAGAACAGAAGCAGTTGGACCTTCTTCCTTTGGAACTTGTTCTTTTCTGTTGGTGGTATAAACAATTTGTGTGTCATATCTGATCGGCACTTGGGCATCATAGCAGGCATGAAGGATATTGAGGAATCAAGCAATGTAACATGGCACCATCGTTTCTGTATGAGACACATGATAGACAACTTCAAAAAACATGTAAAATCAAAGGAGTTGAGTGACCAGGTGTGGAGGGCTGCCACCTTGAAATGTCCAAATCAATTTGCTGATGAAATGCGAAAGATTCTTACTGCCTCCTCACAAGCTCGCACATGGCTTGATCAAGTCCCTCCACAAACATGGGCCCTTTGTTATGACGATGGCCGTCGTCATGGCACGATGACCACCAATAGAGCTGAAAGCATGAACAGTGTCTTGAAAGGTGTAAGAGGGTTGCCAATCACTGCCATATTACAACAGACATTCATACGAGTGTCAGAGTATTTTTATACAAGGCGTGAATCGGCCGAGAGCATGTCAGGTGAACATGTGCCATCTATGCAGCAACATTTGGAGAGAACTGCACATGATGCAAGGGCGATGTTAGTAAGAAGGCTTGATAGATCAGAATTCAATGTCCAAGACAAGAATGCGGTTATGTACATTGTTTTCCTATATCCTGACAATGCAGAATGTCAATGTCATGTTCCGAAGTTGTTTCACTATCCATGTGCACATGTCATAGCGGCCTGTGGGTATGCTCGTATTAGTCCTGGGAGATATGTGTCACATTGGCTTTCCTCAGAGTCATATAGACACACTTATGAACCCCGATTCCACTCCGTTGATGATAAAAGTCGTTGGCCGATTCCTACGGAAAACGATCCCATCTTCATCCCACCAAATGTTAGGAGACAAGCGGGGCGCCCTGTATCAACTCGCCGACGTATGCATATGGACTCCAGGGATCCAAGTCTGAGATATACATGTTCAATATGTCATGAGAAAGGCCATAGAAAAAATAAATGTCCACGTAGAAATACAAATGCTGGTAATTGATGTTAAATATGATTGTGATATGATGATGAATGTTCAATTGTTTGAGTAGATATTAACTTGTGTTCAAATTACAGGTGATGGACATCCGTGAGTGGCATGGACCCGTCGTGGATGATTTGCTGTATTTTCAGGGATCTCATAGGTCTCATCATGGATTCCAGGGCAAGGTATGACAAATGATGTGTTTTTCTCTAATGTTATTCTTCATATATGATTTTTTTCTTA
This sequence comes from Acorus gramineus, assembly GCA_030737835.1. Taxonomy (NCBI): domain Eukaryota; kingdom Viridiplantae; phylum Streptophyta; class Magnoliopsida; order Acorales; family Acoraceae; genus Acorus; species Acorus gramineus. Next base: position 9,030,090 of record CM060848.1, read on the forward strand.
CTTCAATATATAATTTCCTTAAACAGACCGACTCCTCCAAGTTTACTATCCACATGGTGGCATTGCGTCACTGGGTCATGGATCCACGCATCGAGCCATACGTGAGGGCATCGAGATTGTATTATTTGACAGAGATGGGGTATACCAGATCAGATCATCGACTTCTACAAGCACTGACTGAGAGATGGAGACCAGAGACCAACACATTTCATCTGCGACAGGGCGAGATGACAATTACACTTCAGGACGTTGCTATTCTGACTGGACTACCCATTGATGGCAAGCCCGTGACTGGTATCACAGACCACGATGATTGGGCCAGCGTCTGTGAGGAGTTGTTAGGTGTTGGCCCCCCTGCAGATAAGATCAAGGGTGGAAGGATTTTTCTCTCGTGGCTTAAAGAAACCTTCAGCATCGTACCAGATGTTGAATTGGACGATGATATCCTCCAGCAGTATGCACGTGCATACATCTTATTTGTGCTTGGATCAACAATCTTCGCCGATGGTACAGGAAATAAGATACATGCGTGCTACCTTCATTTATTCAGAGATTTTGAGGATGCTGGTCGATATTCATGGGGTGCAGCTGCGTTGGCCCACTTATATAGAGCATTGTACAGAGGTAGTGTGCTTGGAGAGAGGATGTCGGCAGGATCTCATGGTTTTTATTCTTTGCTACAGGTAATATGCAAAATTTGAAATTTTCATCCATACATACTAAATTTATTTTTTTTCCTGTGTTACTAAAGATTTTGTTCCAATGCAGCTATGGTCGTGGGAGAGATTACATGTGGGACGACCGTCATTGCATGATCCGGATTTTATTCTTGGAGATCGACCTTTGGGAGCAAGGTAATGTCAATATTTTCATCTTCTTTTGTCAATTCATAGAAGATTAGAGTATCATTAAATTCGATATTTCAGGTGGAAGGTGACTCAGAGGTTTGATGAAAATTTGCGTGTTCTGATATACTATAGAGCACAACTGGACTATCAGCTTCAGTCGCAGGTGACTATACAATTAGCCATATATTTCACAAATGATATATTCTACGTTAATTGTCATACTAATTATATATTTGGTTTTTGGTAGGTTATATGGCAGCCTTATTCTGGGACATATGAGACACTACCACCTGCATGTATGGATCATATGGAGTTGTGGACGGCTAGGGTCCCACTGATTTGCTTTGATATTGTGGAGATGCACGTGCCGGATCGAGTCGCACGTCAATTTGGATGGCATCAGGACATTCCATCTGATGTAGAGGCCATCGACCGGGTAAACCGACGAGGTAGACAGGATGTGAATTGGATAGTTTTTCACCAGTCTTATATCGAGCGTTGGGACCAACGATTGGATCACATCCACCAATTCTCTCATACCCGGAGTTCGAGGAGATATATGGAGTGGTACTGGGAGAGAACAGTCAGACATATCACACCTCCACCACCCCCACAGTACCATCCAGGCTATGTCGCACCAAATTCGGTAAGAATTTTAAACGCGTGTTACATTTTTAGATAGTGATAAATGATTTTATAACAACTTATCATATTGAAACTTTTGTTAACAGGGGGGAGTTACACAGAACATTACCGAGGTGCTTGCAAGGGGGTTGGTCTTATACCCCAACTGCGGTGAGTGGGATCGTATAGTTGCTGTGGCACGGGACTATGCAGATGCGATGATGGGAGACATGGGACAACCTTCGAGTACCCCCAGTGCATCTACAGATGCTGATGATTCTCAGGATGTGGTAGATGATAGTTTCGCTCACACGGAATTCACCATTGACGAGTTCTTCAATGATGTACGACTCGATGCAGAGATCGATGAGCAACCACAACAACCAGCCCCAGCTCCTGATCGAGCTCCACAGATGACACTCCAGACATATACTCGTGGACCACGCAGGGTTTGGTGTACTTCTTCTACTACTGCCAGTCGGGGATCGGGCGAACAATTTACCACTCCACCACAATCAGGTGTGCCGCCATCCACAGCAACTGACGTACCCTCTTCATCAGCACCTCCTGCTCCGAGAAAAGCCAAAAAGAAAGGACTTCTGAGAATATTTGGATGATTGTATTTCTGTTGGATGTAAAACACTTTTATTATATTCATGCATTTTCATTTCTGTGTATTGTATTTGTGTATTTTCATTGGTGTTTAGAAACAGGAGTCAAGTGATTACAATGGATTTATGTAAATATCAATGCATTTTTATTATATTTATGCATGTTCAAGCAGGAATTTTTATACAGGTGAGATAGCCAAAGTTGTATACAACTCAAAAAAAAAAAAAAAGACTAAAGACGGATTGTATATAATCCGTGGAGACGGATTATATACAATCCGTCTTCAGGAGACGGGTTATATATAACCCGTCTCCAGTGTAAATCCATACCATTTACACTGGAGACGGATTACACTGGAGACGGATTATATATAATCCGTCTCCAGTGTAAAATACCTGCGGGGCTAGTTTTTGCAAATATTGGGTGGGGGGGCTATTTTTGTAAATATTTATTTTTCCGGGGCTAAAAATGTTAATTGCCCTTAAAATTTATGCAGAGAGGAGAATACATTCTTGACTTAGACAACGGTCCATTAAGGAAACATAACTTTGCATTATATATTATTTATCTCCCATCTCTTCCTTATTTTCTTTTATATCTTTTTGGTGGGTCATGAATCGTGATCACTCTAATGAAATCTATTCATTTGTGTTTACTATCATATAATAATGATTATTTCCAACATAATGTTAACTGATCTGCTATTACATATAATCTGTGGGGACAATTTCATAAATAGTCCATGTCTTGACTCTTGATGGCCATGAAACCAGATATATACCACTCTAAATGAGATGAATATCCCATTAATAATTTTTCTTTTTCATTCAATTAGTCCATGCAATACATTATGAAGTTATATACATTTTTCATATAACACATATTTCAGTAGAGGATGTCTACTGTGTTTTAAAAAAATCGAAACGTGTGCGGATTGTTAGCCCTCGTTGTGATCTCTCCCTCCTTGAAAGTTCCAGTGATGTTCTATCTCCCAACAAAGCAAACCCCCTCAAAAAAACGTCTAATATATGTTGACTGGATCCAAAGATGTCCCGTTTGTAATTCAAGTAGTCCAACAATTTGTAGGCAAAGAACAAACCTGTCAGGGCTCTTGAAATAGAACCCCACATAATCTTTTGGTGCCCTTTGACATTTTTTTGCCCAAAGAACAAAGCAAAATATTGTCAAAAATATCACACCAAGGCCCACCACACTACAGTCACAAAGTAGAGACCGGATCCCCTGTGGTGAAACCACAGAGAAACCCTCTGACGGCCAATTAGAGATTGTCACATAAACTGGATAATTTTTATTTTATTTATTTTTAACTCTTACCACTAAGAATTGAACAAATTTTCTTCATTTCATTCTTTCTAGCCATGACTGACGCCTCCAGCTTAGAGTACATAGTAGTTAGATAAGAACGATATAGAATACAAACAAAGTCTACATAAGGACAAAGAAAAAGTGAAGAAGTTTAGCAAAATCCTGGTAAAACACTCCTACTGCGACAAAGATTACGGATAAAGAAAAAGATCACATAAAGCTTAAGACAAAAAAGATGAAGCAAGAAAAAAAAGTTTTTAAATGACTCAGGAAATCGAGTAGGGAAAGATAATTTTAAAACATGGGTGCAGATGTAAATGAGGAGTACGAAGTTAGAGTTTATATCATGGGTGATCCTGTTGAGTAGGTAAGTGATCAGGAGACACTTTATATAGCAGCCATTTACTGGCTATCACAAGGATCTTCTGTGGTTCACCCACAGAGGATCTCAACACCACAAAGTATTCCAGACCGGACACATGCGTTTAGTACCTTCGTTATCCAAATTCACATTTAGTTTAAATAGTTTATCATACTCTTCATAATTTTAAAAACTAATTGTAATTATCTTTATTGCCTTACACTTAACATAGAAGTTTTATTTGTATTTCTCATACGATCAAAATATAAGGGATTATCTCCATGTGCTTCTAAAGGTATTTACCACATTGAAGGAATCTTTGCCAAACGTTTGTCATTTCATAAATTTTGTGATTAGACACAACTATCCTGTTCAAAATGAGATTTCATTGGAGATTTTCTCAAATGAAAAATTCACACATCCATTTTTAACTATAGTTATTTTTGTCTTATTTTTAAAATTTAATTTTAAAGGATATCCTCATAAATTTTTTTTGATTAATTATTCCCTTCATATTCATTAATTTTTATTTTCTAAGATTTATTTTTCTATTTTTGATAGCTTCATTTTTTCTATTTGTATGATAGCCTATAATGATTTTTTATAATTGTTTCATAGATCTTTTAGAAAAATTTATAGTGAAATAAAAAAAAATTAACTCTTTTCAATCTCAACTGTCAATTACTTTAATGAGTCGGTCAAGATTTCTAAATACGATGAAAGGAAAAAAAAAAAAAAAACTTTCAGTCAGTCATCCGATAATCTTCATTTTGTCTTAAGTGATGACTTGTATTGCTACTTTGACATTATTTAGTATTTATGGTCTCCAATCCGTTCCTTACTTCCTTATAAATCTTTTTGGTGAGTCATGAAGTTTAATAATTCTAACGAAATCTATTGATTTGTGTTTACTATCATATAATAGTGATTCTTTTCAATGTAATGTTAACTAATCATTCATCCTTCTATTACATGGAGTGAGGAGAGTCCCGCAGACAGTCCATGTACCTTGTAGCACTCGCTGTCTCTCCCTCCTTGGAAGTCTTACTCTATATCCCAAGAAAGAAAATTCCCTACAATATATATCTAATCGATGTTGACTGGATCCAAAAGACATCCATTGCCGTTCAAATGGTCCAATAAGAACAAACCTGTCATGTGGCTCATGAATTGAAGAACCCTACGAAATCTTCCGGTGCCTTCAAACATGTTTTTGCCCTTTCTAAGATTTATTTATGAAAGGGCAACATATTTATGAAAGGGCAAGTTGTTACACTCAGTCCTTTTTTACATGATAAAATGCAATCTCATATACATCGTTAGAAATCCATTGAAACATATACATTGTTAGACGGGGTATATAACCTCAATAATTTTTTTTTCAGATTTTGATGCAGATTACGATCTTGGAATTGCATAAAATTTTACATGATGATCTTCTGGATTAGTTATTAACAATGCTTAGTTTTCATTAATTCTTTCATTTAGGCACTCAAATTTTCGTTTTTACTATTTTTAGTCATTTTTAATTTTCTTTTATTAGTATAAAAGGGAAGACTTGTAATTTGTAACGTCTCTGTATTTTTAGCCTTATATATTTATTTTAAATATATAATGGAAATTTTAATTGAAATTTAATTATTTCATTTTTTGATTTGGCAGTAGGCCCAAATGGGTCCAATTTGATTTATAATTATAAAAATTATAAATTGATGTTGAAATATTTATTTTATATTTTTCTGGAGATCTTTATAGTCTCAAGATATTTTGGTTGAAATTTGGTGAAATTCGGAGTTTAGGAAATTAGGTTTTTAGGATTTTGTGTTAAGTTATTGGGCCCAGGGATCTAGTTGCGAATCCAGAATATCTTTTAATAGGCTTCAGGGATCTGTTTGTAAATCGGATAGGGATCTGTCTGTAAATCGGATAAGGACCTAGTTGTAAACCCATAATACTTGAGGGGTCGTTTTGTAATTTGGTAAAAACCCCTTTTATATAACATGTTTTGGGTTAGGGTTTGCATCAGAATTCTCATGAGGCATGAAGGGTGGTGATGACCTAGCTCTACCCATCGAGCACCACAAGGTGATAATTCTTTCTCTATTGATTTTTATTGTTTAGTGTTTCAATTTATTTTTGGTTAGGAGATGATTGTGTCAATCGATTATTTGGGGAAGAAGGTTGATGGATTAGGGTTAGGGTTTGATTGATTTTAAATAGATGATGTTTTATTAGATTTCAATGGATCTCGAAAGATTTCTTAAGATCAAACTAGATTTATTGGTTTTTGGGGATTTAAGAGTTATTTTCGGGTTGATTGTATACATGATCATTAAATCGTGTTTTTGACTATCCTAGAGTAGTTTCTGGGAAAATTGTATTTCACAAACAGAAATAGGTTTCGAAAAGATCTTTCCAACGAATCAAGAATCGTCCGATTTGGAGTTACGGGTAGAAAGTTATGATTTTTCAACAATTTCTGTACAGTTTCTTAGAATTCAAATATTTAGCTTCATGACTTAGTTTGATGAATTTTAGAGATTTAAGGGATCCCAAATGGATGTTTAATGAGTATAATTTAATTTGTGGGTTTTGATGATTTTGTTGATCTTGGTGACTCAAATTGGATCTTAAATCAATTAATTTGGTTTAGTGGGATCAATGAATATTAATTGAATATTATTGTTATTTGGATGTAAATTGATTGGATTGAGTTATTTGGATCATTGGAGTTATAGTGGAGCCGTAGTGGATCATTGGAGTTGTATTGGATTATTTGTCTAAATATTTATTCGATGATTGATTGATTATGTGGGCCTTATGAAATAAATGGATATTGATTATCGGATCATTGTGAGATATGAACATTTTAATTTATTAGGAGTTGGAATTTTTGTTAGGCCTTTAACGTGAGTTGCGGATTGTAGGTCTATTTGGTACGGGCTCTTGGGATTATTGGGCCGAGTGTTGTTGTCAGTTGTTTGTCATGATTGAATGATTTTCTTATTTATTGATTGCATAATTGTTATGCTAGGTTATCCACGTGTGAGTGTGTAGCGTTCATGCACGTGCATCGGTTTGTATTGCGTGGACTAGAGGTGAGTGGATGCCTCTATATTATTTGAAAAACATCATATTATTTTATGATTATGAAATCTATCTTGTATGAAGCATATGAGCATGTTGTCATCATATAGGTTAATATTTTGGATATATTATATGCATTTGAAATTATGAGATTTATGAAAATTGTCGCATGCTGTATACTTGAAAGAATAAGTAGTTTTGATTATGCATGCATTAAATCGTCTAGGTGGCTCAGTCTAGGTGGCTCAGTCTAGGTGGCTGCGGTCTAAATTTGACCCAAGTCTAGGTGGCTATGTCTACGTGGCCCGATTTCCAAAGTGAAATCTCTGCGGCTAGGTGTCGTGGAAAGCGGGCATGCGTGTCCGTTGCATTCATATACATCATGTAGTTTGAAATCATGAGAAGATTTTTATGACATCATATTTTATTCGAAAGAGAAATGTTATTATATCCTTGAATGTTTTAAATGGCTTCTTTATTATAAGCTTTGCTTTATATTACAACAATTGTTCCATAGACACTTTTTAACTGATTATTTTGAAGTAAAATATATATTATTGGGACACCTGTGTCCATTCACTGAGCGTGTGGTAGCTCATCCCTCTCTCTTCCCAACCTTTCAGATTAGCTGTTGGTGGTTGTCGATCTCGTTAAGGCGTTGGAGTTTGAAGCTCGTATTTTATTTTCGGAGCACTAGACTTGTGTAAAAGGTGTTGGTCATTTCTTTGGCATATAGAGGACCCATATGTATGATAGTGTGGATATATCTAAATTAAGTTGTTTTTTATGTATATTGAATTTACGTTGGATTTTAGCATTGACGATATATGTATAATTTTGTTGATGTATTCATATGTTCTCTGGATGAAGAAAAAATATATATATATATATAGAACTCTGAGATTTGAGGAATTTAGTTAACGCAACCGGATTTCACGCTTCAAAACGGGGTCGTGGATCCTGGGGCGTTACATAATTAATACAAACCTAAGGTTTTCAGTTTTTCATTAATAATATTTTGAATTTCTCCCTCTTGGGGTTTTCTTCCTTGTGAATTTAAGGAGCTTGTGGGATCTCAACACTTGTTGGATCTTTTCTATCATTTCACACTGCGTTAGATTGTATCAGAGCGAGGATTTGCCTAGCTTTGATGGCAAATAACAAAGTGGGAGACAACCAATCTTATTGACAGTGGTCGTGGGTTGGAGGACCTGTGGAAAGCGTTCGAGGAACAATGCGAGTAACTATGAGAGATCCACGAGATGATTGGTGGACTGAATCTCAACACAAACAACAAGCTACCTAAAGGTGATGGAAGATGCGCTGAGGAATTTTTCAAGGTCAACCTGTTGCTAAAAATGTGGTTTAACGTCCTCTTCTTAATCAATCTGATGATGAAGAAGAGTCGGATGATGAGAGAGACGGACTTCAAGGATATCAGCCGAGGAGGTGGCAAACGGAATCCTACAATTATCGAATGAAGGCAGAGATTCCATATTTCAATGGAAACATGCAAATCGAGGATTTCCTTGACTGGATCTCAAAGATCGAGAGATTCATTGAGATAATGGAGATTCCGAAGGAAAAGATGGTCAAATTGGTAGCGTTTCCATTAAAGGGTGGTTCTGCCATTTGGTGGGACCATCTTTAGGGAATCCAACAACGGCGAGGAAGAGCAGTTGTTCGAATATGGAGGAAGATGAAAGAGCTCCTCATTGATCAATTTCTACCACTAGATTATGAACGATATTCGTTCCAATTGTATAAAAATTTTCGTCAAGCTGTAAGGGTGAAATCACGACGGGAGATGTCAAAGGCGCAAGAGGCGACAAGAGTAATTCCTACAAAAGATGGGATGATTCGAGGGACAACCCATATGATCTACCATCATCAGAGAAGTGTGACGATTGCAATGAACCAGATTTTTGCTCAAATCAAATTCACCAAGAGAGCGAAGTTCTGGTTAAACCATAAGTGGATGATATATATGACGGCGTCAAGTTCACAAAAGAAAAAGGAGAGTGGATAAACTTCATCGTTGAACCAGAGATCGATTGATGAGAAGCAACAAAGAAGCGAAGGATGTTATTATCTCCGTTGATTTTGAAGAGGTTATCGGAGGAGAACAAGAGGAGTCATTTTCCTTAGTGGTGACCTCAAAGATAGAAGAGTCCCTACATAAATTTGTGTTGCAGACTCTATGCACCATCGACAAGAGAGGTTTTGATGCCATCATCGACTTGTTAATGATGAGAACATTGCAACTACCACAAAGGTGAAGAAGCTTGGTCTACAAATCAAGGTGCATCCAATTTTTAACATGATCAATTTGATTGCGAAGAAATTTGAAGTCAAGAAAATGTCTCTTCTCTTGCCAAGGGTGAAATACAAGGAAATATCAATTGAAGAGCGGAAGAAGTCGAGGACGAGTTCTTTTGAAGAAGAGGAGTCTAATATAGAACAGATCAATTTTGATGTAGATCATGATCTTGGAATTGTACGAAATTTTTACATGGATATATATATATCATGATGATATTCTGGAATAGTTGTTATACAACTGACAATGCTTAGTTTTCAAAAATTTCTTCATTTAGGCTTTCAAATTAGCGAATTTACTATTTTTAGTAATTTTTAAATTTGAATATCTCCATCATACTAATGCAGTGAAAAACTAAAATAAAAATCTAACAAGCGTTGAGATCCTTAAACAAACTCACAATTCTCAAAAGAGAAGAAACTCAAAATTATATTAATAAAAAATTGTAAACGCTAGATTACAAGTCTCCCTTTTATACTAATTAAAATTACTAAAAATAGTGAAAACAAATATTTGTTATAATTAAATCTATAAGATCTTAGGAGATCCTTAGAATTGAAAGAAATCAAATCCGAGTTGTTATGATAAAGATATTCGGAATCTAAAAGGTTACTAAAAGTAGTAAAAAGATTATTTTGAGGGCTAAAAATAAAATAGAAAATAAGCGCGCGTTGTGGCATAGCGACAACTCTTAAAGATCTCATCGATATTTAGTTCCAATAAAAATTTCATGTGATTATGAGTTTAGGGCATCTTTGATTTCTTCTGGCCGATTTTTTTGTAATTACTTAGAAATATCAAAAGTGGACCTTTTAGGGTTCATCGCCCAAGAACGCGTCGGTCATCCGTTCTGCATCAATTCAACTTAAAATGGAAAAATATAAACTTTTCATTAAAACATATACCTCGTTAAATTTTATTTACTATTTAAAAAAAATAAAACATATATTGTCCGTGTTTTAAACAGTAAAAAAGACTAGTTCTAACATTTTCAGACCGGACACATGCGTTTAGTACCTTCGTTATCCAAATTCACATTTAGTTTAAATAGTTTATCATACTCTTCATAATTTTAAAAACTAATTGTAATTATCTTTATTGCCTTACACTTAACATAGAAGTTTTATTTGTATTTCTCATACGATCAAAATATAAGGGATTATCTCCATGTGCTTCTAAAGGTATTTACCACATTGAAGGAATCTTTGCCAAACGTTTGTCATTTCATAAATTTTGTGATTAGACACAACTATCCTGTTCAAAATGAGATTTCATTGGAGATTTTCTCAAATGAAATTGGTGGATGTGTGAATAATAAAATTCACACATTCATTTTTAACTATAGTTATTTTTGTCTTATTTTTAAAATTTAATTTTAAAGGATATCCTCATAAATTTTTTTTGATTAATTATTCCCTTCATATTCATTAATTTTTATTTTCTAAGATTTATTTTTCTATTTTTGATAGCTTCATTTTTTCTATTTGTATGATAGCCTATAATGATTTTTTATAATTGTTTCATAGATCTTTTAGAAAAATTTATAGTGAAATAAAAAAAAAAATTAACTCTTTTCAATCTCAACTGTCAATTACTTTAATGAGTCGGTCAAGATTTCTAAATACGATGAAAGGAAAAAAAAAAAAAAAACTTTCAGTCAGTCATCCGATAATCTTCATTTTGTCTTAAGTGATGACTTGTATTGCTACTTTGACATTATTTAGTATTTATGGTCTCCAATCCGTTCCTTACTTCCTTATAAATCTTTTTGGTGAGTGATCATGAAGTTTAATAATTCTAACGAAATCTTTTGATTTGTGTTTACTATCATATAATAGTGATTTTTTTCAATGTAATGTTAACTAATCATTCATCCTTCTATTACATGGAGTGAGGAGAGTCCCGCAGACAGTCCATGTACCTTGTAGCACTCGCTGTCTCTCCCTCCTTGAAAGTCTTACTCTATATCCCAAGAAAGAAAATTCCCTACAATATATATCTAATCGATGTTGACTGGATCCAAAAGACATCCATTGCCGTTCAAATGGTCCAATAAGAACAAACCTGTCATGTGGCTCATGAATAGAAGAACCCTACGAAATCTTCCGGTGCCTTCAAACATGTTTTTGCCCAATGCACATGGCAAAATATTTATGAAAGGGCGAGTTGTTACACTCAGTCCTTTTTTGCATGATAAAATGCAATCTCATATACATCGTTAGAAATCCATTGAAACATATACATTGTTAGACGGGGTATATAACCTCAATAAATTTTTTTTCAGATTTTGATGCAGATTACGATCTTGGAATCGCATGAAATTTTACATGATGATCTTCTGGATTAGTTATTAACAATGCTTAGTTTTCATTAATTCTTTCATTTAGGCACTCAAATTTTCGTTTTTACTATTTTTAGTCATTTTTAATTTTCTTTTATTAGTATAAAAGGGAAGACTTGTAATTAGTACAAACCTAGGGTTTTCAGTTTTTCATTAATAATATTTTGAATTTCTCCCTCTTCGGGTTTTCTTCCTTGTGAATTTAAGGAGTTTATGGGGTCTCAACACTTGTTGGATCTTTTCAATCATTTCACACTGCATTAGGTGCATGTTATCAGAGCGAGGATTTGCCTGGCTTTGATGGCAAATAACAAAGTGGGAGACAACCAATTCTATTGACGATGATCGTGGGTTGGAGGACCTGTGGAAAGCGTTTGAGGAACAACGCGAGTAACTACTAGAGATCCACGAGATGATTGTTGGCCTGAATCTCAACACTAACAACAAGCTACCTGAATGTGATAGAAGATGCGCTGAGGAATTTTTCAAGGTCAACCTGTTGCTAAAAATGTGGTTTAACGTCCTCTTCTTAATCAATCTGATGATGAAGAAGAGTCGGATGATGAGAGAGACGGACTTCAAGGATATCAGCCGAGGAGGTGGCGAACAGAATCCTACAATTATCGAATGAAGGCAGAGATTCCATATTTCAATGGAAACATGCAAATCGAGGATTTCCTTGACTGGATCTCAAAGATCGAGAGATTCATTGAGATAATGGAGATTCCGAAGGAAAAGATGGTCAAATTGGTAGCGTTTCCATTAAAGGGTGGTTCTGCCATTTGGTGGGACCATCTTCAGGGAATCCAACAACGGCGAGGAAGAGCAGTTGTTCGAATATGGAGGAAGATGAAAGAGCTCCTCATTGATCAATTTCTACCACTAGATTATGAACGATATTCGTTCCAATTGTATAAAAATTTTCGTCAAGCTATAAGGGTGGAATCACAACTAGAGATGTCAAATGTGCAAGAGGCGACAAGAGCAAGTTCTACAAAAGATGGGGATGATTCGATGGACAACCCTTAGATCTACCATCATCAGAGAAGTGTGACGATTGCAATAAACCAGATTTTTGCTCAAATCAAATTCACTAAGAGAGCAAAGTTCTGGTTGAACCATAAGTGGATGATATATATGACGGTGTCGAGTTCGCAAAATAAAAAGGAGAGTGGATCAACTTCATCGTTGAACCAGAGATTGATTGATGAGAAGCAACAAAGAAGCAGAGGGTGTTATTTTCTCCGTTGATTTTGAAGAGGTTATTGGAGGAGAACAAGAGGAGTCATTTTACTTAGTGGTGACCTCAAAGATAGATGAGTCCCTACAGAAATTTGTGTTGCAGACTCCATGCACTATCGACAAGAGAGGTTTTGATGCCATCATCGACACGTTTAATGATGAGAACATTGCAACTACCACAATGGTGAAGAGACTTGGGCTACAAATCAAGGTGCATCCAATTTTCTACATTATCAATTTGATTGAGAAGAAATTTGAAGTCAAGAAAACGTCTCTTCTCTTGTCAAGGGTGAAATACAAGGAAATATCAATTGAAGAGCGGAAGAAGTCGAGGACGAGTTCTTTTGAAGAAGAGGAGTTTGATGTAAAACAAATCGATTTTGATGTAGATCACGATATTGGAATCGCAAAAAAATTTTACATCGAGATATATATCATGATGATATTCTGGAATAGTTGTTATACAACTGACAATGCTTAGTTTTCAAAAATTTCTTCATTTAGGCTTTCAAATTAGCGAATTTACTATTTTTAGTAATTTTTAAATTTGAATATCTCCATCATACTAATGCAGCAAAAAACTAAAGCAAAGATCCAATAAGCATTGAAATCCTTAAACAATGCCACAATTCTCAAAAGAGAAGAAACTCAAAATTATATTAATAAAAAATTGTAAACGCTAGATTACAAGTCTCCCTTTTATACTAATTAAAATTACTAAAAATAGTGAAAACAAATATTTGTTATAATTAAATCTATAAGATCTTAGGAGATCCTTAGAATTGAAAGAAATCAAATCCGAGTTGTTATGATAAAGATATTCGGAATCTAAAAGGTTACTAAAAGTAGTAAAAAGATTATTTTGAGGGCTAAAAATAAAATAGAAAATAAGCGCGCGTTGTGGCATAGCGACAACTCTTAAAGATCTCATCGATATTTAGTTCCAATAAAAATTTCATGTGATTCTGCGTTCAACGCATCTTTGATTTCTACTAGCCGGTTTTTTCTGTAATTACTTAGAAATATCAAAAGTGGACCTTTTAGGGTTCATCGCCCAAGAACGCTTCAGTCATCCGTTCTGCATCAATTCAACTTAAAATGGAAAAATATAAACTTTTCATTAAAACATATACCTCGTTAAATTTTATTTACTATTTAAAAAAAATAAAACATATATTGTTTGTGTTTTAAACAGTAAAAAAGACTGGTTCTAACGTTTTTCTTGATGAATATCACACAAGGCCCACCAGAGTACAATACAAAGTATTCCAAACCAAAACATACTATGCGTGTAATACCTTCGGTATCCAAATTCACATTTAGTTTGGATATATAATTCATATATTCTTCGTAACTTAAAAAACTAACTCTAATTATCTTTATTGCCTTACACTTTAACATCGAAGTTTTTTGTTTTTATTTCTCATACCATAAAAATACATGTAGAGGAGGGATTATCTCCGTACTTGTACGGGTATATACCACACTGAGAGGAATCTTTACCAAATGTTTGTCACTTCATAAATTTTGTGATTAATTAAACACAATTATCCTATTCTCAATGAGATTTCATGGGAGATTTTCTCAAATGAAATCGGTGGATGTGTGAATAATAAAATTCAAAATGTGGCTCACAATTCCATCATAATCACCTTCATCACTGACTATAACCATTTGGAAGACTTCATTTCATTAAGAAGAAAAGACTTCAATTCATTAAGTTTGTCCAAGTTACAGCTGCGACGATAGCAATTAATGCTTGAACTGACCTCAAATTATTGGTCAATACAACTATGATTAAAATATGTTTGTATAATTAATAAGGAAGCAAACCACAACATTCATATCATGATTTCTTATTCAACTACCTAAATAAATGCTTTCATTGAACTTAATCCCATAAGAAAGGGTGGGAAATCTTTTGGGAACGGCTGTCCTCAACACCCTTTTTTCTGATCCCCCACCTTGTTGAATCCATCACCATGAAATTCTGTTAATCCTGAACCTATATGTGTTAAATGATAACTTACATCTTTTTGCAGGTCGGTCCACCTAGGACCCCAATCTTTTGAGACCCCAAAATCCCAAAAAATATATATATTATTTCATATTTTATTTAGATTTTTTATTTTATTTTTATAAATTTATCCATTTCTTTTAAAATCTTCTTTTATTCGCTAAGTTTGAATGGGAGAACATGGGAGGAATATGGAAGAATAGAGGAGAATAAGACCAAAAGACTATTAGTTTCCAAGGAATAAGAGGTCTATCTATGCCATAATAAAGTCTATTTGGTTCACAAGTAGGATTAAGATTATATGAATCATGGGATTTCAAATCCAGGTGGATTGGAATTGAGAATTATGTCAACCTGTTTAGTAAGGAACATGATTCAGAAAATAAGATTGAGATTTTCAATCCCAATCATGTGTTTGGTAATACATAGATTACAATGTAAAAAATATATATTTTCAAAAATACCATTTCTACAAAATCAAACATATGTTAACTCAGATTCAATTTTACATTATTTAATACACACACACACATCTTATAAAATTACCCTTTGTTTAATAAAATTCTAACAAAAATTCATTTTTTTTTCAATTTTATGGCATCGAAATTCATGATTTATGTTTAAAATAAATTTTTCCTTTAATGTTGTAACATCAACAACCAATATGTTGGTAACTCAAGTAAAATAAAATAAATTATTAATAGGCGACGGTAAAAAAATTAGAGAAAAATAATCAGATAAGTTTAAAAAGGCACATTTAATTATAACAATATATTCATTCTTCACATCAAGTTTTCTTACTCCAAACAAGCCATTACTACATGAAATTGTTATTCATTAAAAAAAAATTAATTTTCATTCAAGTGAATAAGATGAGAGTAAAACCTATATATCAAAGTAATTTACAATACATAAAATTATTCATAACAAAATATTTCAGTCTTGTGAATAAGATCAACAACTATATAATAACAATATTATAAGCAAATGTTCATGTTTAATTTTTTTATCTTAAAAAATACAAAGCAAATTAAAATATATATATATAAATTCAAACAAAAAAAAAAGAACAAACGGGTGATTAAACTAAAGAATATTAAACTAAGGAATGAAAAATTCATATCAAACCGATTGATAAATCCACATCAAATGGGTGATTAAATTAAGACATATTAAATCAAGGAATAAAAAAAATCAATATCAAAACCAACCACATGCGATGATGAATAACTAATAAACACAAAAAAATATTTAATTACCTATTAAATCTATGCGTTGATGAATAACAAATAAACAAAAAAATGAAGAAGAGGTTTCGTCATACAGAGAGGCTTCCGGATGTTTTTTTTTTTTTTAGGTGGGCTTTTGTGTTTTTTTAATTATGATGGTGGACTGGTGGAGATGGAGAACAATTTTGGCGAGACCGGGGGGAGGGGGGGGGGGGGGGGGGTTGGTGTGTGTGTGTCAATACAAACCTCTTTTTTTTCTTTTGAAATATATAATGATAAAAAAATTGATAATTATATGATTATTTATAGACCCTATCCTAAGCTCCATGGTAAATTTGAATTACCCACTTTACCTTTCTTATCTAAATGGGAGAAGTTCCATAACTAATTCCTTAAATCTTGAGGTGGTTATGATTTGAAATATTCTCTTTCTTTTTTAAGCAATCAATTCAATTGGATGTCAAAAAAAAAATATTTATATTTTTTTTATTCAGATTGATATGTGGAAATGAAAAAAAATATCGAATTTAGTTTTGATGGGGATGGAGGAGAAGATTATAATTACTCAAGTAATTTGTTTTTTGGCGACCTGATTGTAGTGCAAATAATGGCGATTAATTAAGATTAGGCTTTTCTATTTGAATAAAACATATTGTTCTGATTTTACATTCATCTTTGAATCATCATATAAATTTTTGAGATCGGATTTAATTGAAATTCATATGCATGGCCACTGTATCTAGATTTTTAGCTTTGCATGATCATTATTCAGTTCAATTTTTGAGATCTGAATAAGTACGATTTGTATAATCGTTTTTATTGTTGTGTTTATGTATAATTATGCATATTGAGTCATTCAGTATATTTTTAGCCTTGCATGATCATTATTCAACTCATTCAGATTCCAGATACACTTGTATCTAATGTAAAATTGTTAATTCAGATTCCAGATACACGTTATGGGAATAATTTATCCAACCAAATTTGCTATTTGTTATATTTGTTCCGATGGATTTGATTAATATGTATCTGAATAATATTTAATTGTTTTGTCATGTATATTTAAAGATTTTTATTAATCTTCTAAACAATGCCTTATTAGCATGTAGACAATAATTGTTTTATATGAATTTCATATTAATATTGTATCTGAAATCTGTATCTGAAATTTTTTAGATACATGTGTATCTGAAAAAACAAATATAGAACTGTATCCAAATCTGTACATGTATTTAAAAAAACTAATATACTCATCTGTATCTGAAATTCTAATATATTCATCTGTATTTGTAGTTGTATCTGAAAAAAAATGGAAGTAGAGGTCGGAGAAGGTGGAGGTCAGAGGAGAGCTCGAAAGGTAGTCGATCCACCTCTCATATGATGGAGGGCGACGAGAGCAATCCAAGGGTGGTGATGTCGGTCGCTGGAGATGAGGAGACCAGTCGGAATGAATTTTTGAAGTGGCGGATGTCTTATGAGGGTAAAAAAAAAAAAAATTCAAAGAGAGAGTGCTAGAGGCAGTTATATAATCCCAATTAATGAGGGATTGTTTTTTAGAATAAAAAACTCAAATATAAAAGAATGAAGGAATGGCAGTATTATTTTTGCTCTTTTTACATTTTAAAAGGTCAAATAGGGAACCAATCAGATAATGACATCTATTGGGGCTTTTCAATAGGGCTTAAATTTTGAGGTCCATGTAACAAGCCCCTTATTTTGGCTATTAAAAAACGAAGAACCTGGGTAAAAAAGTTTTTTTTTTCAATCAACCTAGATAGGGATTGGGGGAATACCACTTCTTGAGTGAGATTCTCAATGCCCCTAATTAAGGATTCTCAATCCCTCTCTTCCAATCACAATCCCCATTTTAGAAATAATAATGATTCCTAGGCCCCGTTATAAGCCCCATGAGGTGACAAATGCTTAATACCTATTATACCCTCTATGCTTCTTTAGGTAACTACTCCCCATTTCACTCTTTTTTTGTTTGGAACCCAAAAAAAATAAATAAATAATCTACAGTAAGAATACCCCTAAAGAAAAAAAAAAAACAAAGAAAAAATGGTGGAAGCTTTGTTCCTCCCTCCCAATACAAGCGTCTACCCCTCCTCCCTCCGCCGCCACCAGCAGAGATCGCTCTACGTCGCCTTCGCCGCCTGCGAAGGAGGAGAGAAGCCCAGTCGCAGCCCGATCTCCTGCTGTTCTTTCTTCATCGGCCTCCCGCCCTTCGTAGGACTGTAGCAGATCTGAAAATTTAATGCTGAGAAGTTTGAAAACACTTATTTGTTCTTTTTCGAGTAGATCTCCCATCAATGTCTTCTGGATCAAGGTTGACAATTGTTTTTTTATCATATTATGATCTTATTGGAATGCAAGTCATATCTGAAATTAAAATTAACATTTGTATGATCACATATTCAATCTATGTTACATGTTTTCAATTTAGAAAACGAATTTTTTTTACATATTGATCGTCATATGACACTTTTTTATTTTGTTTCATTTTAATTTTATAAATGTAACACTCGATATTGTTACATTTAATTTATATATGGTTTGTGTGATGATGACTGTTTTTGTCCCAATATCTTTAATGTAACACTCAATACTATTACATTTTATACATAGATAGTTTATATGATGTTACTGTTACATTGTTGACGATGTAAATAGTCATTTTTAAAATCTGTATTATTTTTGTTACATTTGTAAATGTAACAATCAACCGCATGTGTGTATTGATTTATATTTGTTACATTCATAAATGCAACAGTCGACTACAGGTAAATTGCATGGAATGTAAAATATTTAGGTAAATGTAACTGTTATATTACTTTTGTGTAAATGTAACAGTTTTTATGAAAATGTAACAAATAGCTCATGTAATATTTGTTAAATATAACTCACAACAAAAAGTGTGTTTGATATTTTCCATAAAATGTAACTGACTATTGAAGAGAAGAGCTGTTTTTAAATTGTTTAAACATTGCATGAAATGTAAAACATTTATGTATATAAAATGTAACAGTGTTTATGTAAATGTAACAAATAGTTGTAAGGGATGTAAACATGTAGGAAATGTATTTGCATTGTGTGAGATGCATCTCATTTATGTAAATTAAAAAGATGTTTGTCAAATGTTAGAATGTTCAGTTAATAACAATAATAAAAAAATTGTGTTTAATACAAATGTAATTTGGAAAAAAGAGTAGGCCGTTTGAAGGATTTTGACGAAAAACAATTTAGGTAAGTTTTAGTGTAATTTAGGTAAGTTTTGGTGTAACTGAAATAGAAAATTCAATTACTAGGTAAGGATTTCAAAATTCAAATTTTGAAATAGGTAAATTTTAGTGTAACCGAAATTGATGTGAAAGATTAATAACTGGATAGAGAAAAAAGAAGGATTTAGGTTAATAAGATATATTTTTAATGAAGGGCATATCCGTATTTTTTCATTTTTTCATTTTTCAAAAGTCAACAAGTCAATCAATAAGGTGTTGACACCTCATGAGGCTTGTTGGTGCGGCTTATATTTTGGGGCCTTGGTATCACCATTTTTTTTAAAATTATCCAAACAACTTATTGACTTGGATTGGGATTCTCAATCCCAATCCAGGCACCCAATACTCCTATCCAAACAGACCCTAAGTGAAAAAAAGCTGGTATTGGTATTTCATGTCTCCTATAGATTTGTGTTATTCCACTCAATCTATTCCACTGATATAAAAAGAAACCCTAAATCAGGGGAACCACATGTCAATTCAATGAGTGTTGCTACACTTAGTTTTTTTCTCAGTCCAAAACACAGACATATATACCTCGTTACAGTTTCAGTTAAGCATATACCTCGTTAAATGATGTATATACCTCACTAAATTTTTTCTTACACTTACTAAAAATGGGTTCATTCAACTCGAAATGGAGTGATATACATTTTTTATCAAAGCATATACCTCATTAGATGATGTTTACTATTTAAAAAAAATGAAAACGTGTGAGATCTGAGTTTTGGTTGATGAATGTGACTGAGTGCATCATTTTTCCAAATCAATTTTTTCACCTTTTATAAACCCTTATTCACATGTTATTCATTTTTTATCTACAACTTATTCATTATTAGACAAACAACAAAAACTTTATTATTATATTTCTTAATGAGATAACAAAAAATATAACCAAATAAAAAATGATTTATTCTTTGCTTATGC
This sequence comes from Acorus gramineus, assembly GCA_030737835.1. Lineage (NCBI taxonomy): Eukaryota > Viridiplantae > Streptophyta > Magnoliopsida > Acorales > Acoraceae > Acorus > Acorus gramineus. The sequence goes on from CM060848.1 coordinate 9,050,305, forward strand.
GAGAATAATTATCTATTCTATAATATTTTACCTGCTCAAACGGTGTTTGAGGGCTAAGGCAGGAACTTTCATGTTGGTTTTTGTTCTTTGGTTGTTGTTAACTCAACTTTCACACCACGTCCCCATAACTAGGCTTGTCAACGGATTGAGTCCGAACTGAGTCAGGGTGGACCCGGACCTGACCCGTGGTAGGACCCGGCGGGTCCGGGTTCAACCCATGGCCTAGCGGGTCCTTAGAAATGTGGACCTAGACTCGGACACGGCTCAGACCCGACCCGAGGATAGTTGATAAAACAAAAAAATTTCAAACTCATGAATTTGCTTGTCTTATCATTCTATTAGGAAAAATTTGTAATAAAGTATTAATTATTATTAAGCTTTCAAAACTGGTGTCCTGATACTATGTTTGAACATATTTTTGTACAATTCAAAAGAACTGAATGAATTACTAAACAACATTCAAAGTAAACAGAAATCTAAACAATATAATAATGAATTAAAAATGAGAGCTCATGGTTATTTGTGTCAAGAAGTAAACAATAAACAATTATACTTGTAACTTGATAAATAAGAAATAAAATTATGGATCAACTAATACTAATAGTCTTGTAATATATGAGTATATATTAATAAAACGGTCGGATCTCAGGTCCAACGGGTCAGGGCGGGGTGGACCCGGACCCGACCCGTTTATATGCTCGGGTCCACCGAGTGGGGTCTAAATCGGGTCGGGTATATTACACGTGTAATCGGTTCTTGTTTAGATCGGATCCGGGTCTGAACATGACTCGTTGACAGGTCTACCGATGACTCATACTTGGCTTGTTGTTATGTTATTAGTATTTATTTTATTTATTATTTTACAAAGAAGTTGATCTTAATAGATGATGTGCTATGTTTTATTTTTGGCTTTTTTTAATTTTTATCCCATTTTAATTTTCTTTGTTCCTATTTTATTAGGATTTATTTCAACAAAGATGAATTGTTTTTTTTTTCAAAATTAGTTTTAAAATACTTTAAAAACTTTAGAAGATGGTAATCAATAAAAAAAGTTGTGTCAACGAAGAGCCCATTTTAAAACTTGGTCTAGGACTCAAGCCAACCATTTTTCAGGTTCCACCCTACTTATGTCATAATAACTTTATTGGATGACTCCCTCTATCTGTATGAATTTTGTTTAATTTATGCATTCCTTGTTCCCAAAACCTCTCTTGGGTAACTATTCTAGGATAGATAATTATTCCAGTAGAGATAAAGAATAAATCATTTTTTATTTTTTTATGTTTTAAATTATTCTCATTAGCAAACATAATAAATAAGTTTTTTTTTGTTTCGTTGGCCATGAATAAGTTGTAGATAAAGGGTATATAAGATATGAATAAAGAATTATAAAAGATAAAAAAATTAATTTAATTTTAATTTGTGAGCCACCTAATTTATAAGAAAGGAAAATAATTCACAAACCCCATTACATAGGCCCCATGTAAGCCCTATGACGTGGCACTAATGACATTACTGATAATACCCTTGAACTTAATTGGAAAAACCTCCACCATATTAATTGGGCAATTATGATCTTTCTGTGATTGAATTGCATTCATGACCGATTTTTTTCCTGTTTTGGGTTTTTTTTTTTAATCATTAATTGATAATTGAATTACATCCTCAATTTTCTTCGTGAAATGTTGATAATTCTTCGAAGAACCCATTGAAGCAGATCAGATATGATATTTGATCGACTTTTGAATTCAGATTTGATTTCTACAAGACTTCTTAGCCGTTTGTCTGATCGGAAAAACAATATAACATATTGGTCTTCATATCAATGTCTCGTGATTCAGGTGTGACGGTTGTTATTGTATGTTCTTGCAATTATTTTTTTTCAAACTTATATGCATTATTTTTCAAAAGATAGTTACATACTTACATTCCAAACTAATCAATATATTTATACATTTTTTTATAATTTAGTTACATTTATGAATGTAACTAATTTGTTATATGAATATGTTATAAAAGTTAATTATATTCACAAATATTACTAACATTTTTGTGCAATTGATCGATTTGGCTATCGTTTTCAATGTCTGTCGATTCAGGTATGACCTTTGTTATTGTTTATTTTTGTATTTAGTACAATTTTTTCTTGAATTTGTTCTTTGATATTAAATATGACAGTCTTTGATCTGGCTTTTGTTTATAAGTTTTTCTTTGAATCTAGTGTTCGATGTTAAATATGTTTTTTGGAGGATTTTATAGAGTTTTGATATTATATTGGCATATGGCTGTGTTACTTTTTTAAACTAATATGAATTTTTATACATTATATTTTGTAAGCCAGTTACATTTTTTAAACATAACTGATGTTTAGATGCCTTAAATAATAAAAGTCAGTTAACTGAACTATTTGTGTAATATATTTTAAAACTAAGTTATATTCACAAAATAATTGACTTTTTATCTGATCTTAGTATTTCGTTAAAAGTCAGTTACAACAAGTGGATATTAAGGTCGAAAAACGTGGAATTCAGAAAAGATTGAAAAGGTAGTCGAACCACCTCTCATCTGATAGAGAGCGGCGAAAGAAATCCAGAGGTGGTGAGCCGTTTGTCAAAGATGAGCAGGTCAACCGGAATAATTTTTTTAAGTTGTTGATTTTTCAAAAAAAACGGTTAGAAATTTTTGAGATGTGTTTAGGGAGGAGAAACTGTAAACGAAAATGGAGGGGTTTGACATATGAACGTGTGATTTAAATAGGGTAGTTCTGTACTTTGCTTTTTTATCCTTTTGTAAAGATCAACTAGACAGCTAATAAAAATTTGACACCTCATGGGGCCTATAAGTGGGGCATATATAATGGGGCCTGAGTAGCAGAACTTGTATAAGAAGTGATGACAAGTGATTTAATATGTAGGCCCTCATCCAAACCAGTAAAGTAGATTGGGTAAAATAACTCAATTTCAAATGAGACTTAGAATACCAATACTAACTAACTTATTCTCTTTTATTCTAGCATAGTTATGCCCACAATGTAAAAATGTTTTCAAAAAAACTCTTTAATGAATCGGATCTGAACAGGTCTATTAGGTTCTTGAAACTGGCATTCCTGGACAATGGTTGCCTTGGCCGTCTAGGTCCGTATTACCTTGGATCTGAATCCATTTGGCATGTACTGTTATTAGGGCCGCAATGTAACAAAACATTTGTGTAAACATTTATCTCCGAAAGGGATGAAATATAAAATACAAATATAAGCATATATTTTATGGTGGCTTGCTTGCCTATTTTTCACATAATGACTTGAATTCCATTTGAACTTCCACTCCATCTTTTTTTAATCTCATTTTCGATCAATTCATATTTTCTCTAATTTATGTATATGAAATTATTATTTATTTATTTATTTATTTGTGAAGTGATGTCAAACCAATGAAAAATGTTACAAACAACTCAGCATATAGTCTCCACATAAGTTGAATTTTTCTGTGTATAATTCATGTAATAATGTTCATTTATAAAAAATAAAATATTTTATATATTTTCTTCTTATTTATATTTAAAAAAATGAAAAATCACATGCTTCGTCTAATAAAACACATGTATAATGAAGAGCAAGGGAGTACGTAATAATGTCCACAATCAAATTATTTTCTCTACATTTTTGCCACAACTATAAATGGAAAATTGTCCATATCATTTTACTTTTATTTTTTGATGAAGCATTGATTCATTCAACCTATTTTTTAGCTTTATTTTTAGTCGTGTCTCTTTTATGTTGGTATAATTTTCAAATAAAGACATATGATCTGAAAGCCAATGCTTGGATTAACAACAGAAAGGATGTATATTTATTATTTATCCGTCATTAGGGTGATGCATAAACAGAAGATAATGAGGAATAGAGAATAAAGAAAAAAACTATTTATTTTAGGATAATAAACCCCGATAATTATTTTGAATAAGATAAGAATAGGCTCGATAATTATTCTAGGGGTGTTGGAATTGTATATAGGTGTGAATAAGCCCGATATCTATGTCAATAAATAAAAATATCATTTTGTGTCATTTTAAAAAGTTTATCTTCATTAACGCTCTCACATATCCTAAAAATATATCACATTTATTATTTCACACACACTCTTACACTTATTTTGAAACACAAAAAATTACTACAGGAGGTATAGTTGTATGTAATTAAAAAGTCAAACTTTTACCCATCTCTTATTACCACATGTCCTTACTTTATCCAATGTGAATCAAACAACAAAAAATCACTTTTATATTTCTTAATGAAAATAACAAAAAAAAAAAACAACCAAACAAATATTTTCTTCTTGGACATGGTTTGTTATTCATCTTGATATAACTATCACAGGTGTATTAACTCTATGTCACATTGCACCTAAACGGGAGGGGGGAGGGATGATGATCAATAATTTTTTGGGCAACTAAAATCACCCCCTTAGGTTGAAAACCCGAAAACCCACCCCGAAAAGGGACAAAAAATGATGGTTTGGTTTCCACCCATAAAGAGGGAGAGAGAGAGAGAGAGAGAGAGAGTGACGCTATTTCTCCACCCCCCCCCCCTCCCCCAACACACCCTTCCATCCATCGCCATCCACCATCACCGCCCCCTCCTCCACCGCTCCCTGCCACCTCCACCCTCCTCTCTCTCTCTCTCTCTCTCTCTCTCTCTCTCTCTCTCTCTCTTTCTCCTTTTTCTCTCTTTCTCCCTCCCCCGTTGTCGCCACCCTCCTACAAATAAGGTGTGGTGTTCCATCTTTTTAGGGGTGGATTTAACCCTCCTCTTAATTTTTGTATCCTACAAATTTATCTTTTAAGAGAACTCAATCTTATTTATAATCTCAAATATAATCTTATATACCTCGTTAGCCCGTTCTACTAACTGTATCGAGCACATATCTCGTTGGTAATTTACATATTTTCTATAAATGATATAATTCAATTTAATGGATTATACATTTCACCTTTTACAAAAGTATATAACTCATTAAATAAGGTATATAATTTTTAAAAAAATAAAAAAACTGAGGTCTGCGTTGTAGACTGTTAAATCAATTGAATGTAAATTTTCCATTTTAGAAAGATGGGGCTTTTTGTTTTAAGTTCATGTAAATTATGATCGATCCCTCTTTTCTTCATATGTCATTTTAAGTCCCCAACTTCAAATGCCTTTTTTCATATTAGTCCATCCGCCAAATGTTCGTCTGTTTAAGCTAACAAATAATTGAAATTCCTATAATACCCTTTGATATTTTTTTAAGTCCCTATAAACTACATTTAGTGATAGATCTCTCCCTTCTTCACATTGCATTTTAAGTTCCCAACTTCAACGCATTTTCGTTATTAGTTTCTATTCAAAATGTTCGTCCATTTGAGGTTAATGAATAGTTGAAACTCCTAAACTACTTATCCCCTAAATGAAATCACAAAATCTATAAACCACTAAATAAATAAATGTTTAAAATCACTAAATAAATAAATGGTTAGATTCCCATAAAATCACTAAATATCTAAATAAATAAAATTTTAGAACCATGAAAAATAATTTTTTTTATTGACTGCATCCAAATTTTTTAATGGCATCTAAATTTTTAAATTTAAAAATCTAAACACACTTGAATACCTAATTAGTTATTTCACAATTTTCAACAAAGAAAAATCATTTAAATCAAAATTCAAAAAAAAAAAAATTCTTAAAATTTGCTTATGTAATCATTCTTCTTCTGCTTATATAATCAATCCTAATTAGATAGCTAACGCAATAAAAGAATGCAACCTAAAATTAAATGGGCATATGCAATGTTGAGTAATACTGAAATTGCCACTGGACACCTAACAATACAAATGCAACTTGTTTTAGATATTTTAATGAACATTTTATATACAAGTTACAGATATCAAAACACTTACAAATAGACAAACATTTTGTCAAGGGACTAATGACAAAAAAGGCGTATGAAATTGGGGGCTTAAAATAAAATATGAAGAATGGAGGGGTCGATCACTAAATAACATATTTTACAAGGATCTCATTTCACAAACTAAAGATACATGAAATATTCTTAGAAAAATTTGGAATAACGTTTGGCGAAGGACTAATAACGAAAAAGGTAAAGTTGGGTATTTAAAAAAAAAAAAAAAAAGAATTGATCACTAAATAACCTACTTTACATAGACTTAAAAATGAAAATCGTTAAAAGAAGAGCAAAATACAAATAAACCGATGTAAATTGCCCAAAATCTATATAACCCCTTAATTTTTCCAGAAGTCCATATAACCCCCGGAAAACACATATAAATCCAAATAACCCTCTGAGTTCAACTTCCATTGATAAATGAGGAATATTATATGAATATTCTGTTTGGTTTATCCTAATTGAAAACACAGTATACTAAAAATCCTCTACCATTTATTAAAAATGAGAAAAACACTCTATAAATGTTTATTTTACCCCTCCAAATAGATTATAAAAAACTCTATTTGGAGGGGTAAAATTATCATTTACAGATGATTTTTTATATTTTTAACACATTGTAAGAAATTTTTAGTATACTATATTTTCAGTCAGAGTTAATCAAACATAATATTCACAGAAAAATTATAATCTATCAACGAAAATTTAACTAAGAGAGTTATTTGAATTTACATAAATTATATGAATTTTAGAAAAAATCAGAGGTTACATGGATTTCAGAAAGTTTTCAGGGAGTGATTTAAGATTTTTCCCCTAAAAAAGAATCACCTGACATCCCAAGAAGTTCATCATTGAATCTCAGCACTTCAATAATAGGATCCTCCCCATCCCATGTGACTTCTCATTTACACAACAAAAAAAAAAAAAAAAAAGAGCCAAAATATGTCCGTTACAATGGACCGTTTGAGAGAACAGCATTTAAATATTATCAATGGGAGACTTCATTTCAATCCTTCAATTTTCAAACAAAAAACACACCCCAAAAAGCCATTCCTTCAAATTCTCTCCTCCTCCTCCTCCTTTGTTATCATAAGCTCTGCCTCCCAAACAGACTCAGAAACATGGGTGTGGTTGTTGTGCTATCCATCCCTCTCATGCTAATCACGATCGTGATCTGCTTCGGCTGCTACTTCCTTGGCCGGTACAAGGGGAGACGAGAGGCGATAACGAACCCGCAGGTGTACGGTTTTCCGACGATCCCCCCTGGAAGCGTCGGACCGAAGGGTTCTCTGATACATGTGGTGAATGCGAAGAACGAAGGATCGTCGATCGTCTGAGTTTCATGTGAAGATTGGTTTCTGAGTTGGTGATTTGGAATTATGTTTGTGATTGGTTTGTGTTGGCATGTGTGTCCATAGCATTCTTTCATTTGGTCATTCAGCAAAGCTTTGTGTACTACATAGAGCAACTTCTGCTCTTCTTCTCCCTTTTGTGTCTCTACTCTGTATGAAGTTCATTATTATGTGTGAAAATCAATTTGAATAAGGAAATGCATTCCATGTTTAATCAATTAAGCATTGCGAAGGCGGAGGAGGTGGCATTCAGAGGCGGGAGGATATGTGTCACGAGGTAGCCATGGACTGAGCCTCCTCACCCTTTCTGTCGGTTTAGATGTCTCTTCTAACCTCGGGGAGTGAGGGGTCTTTTTGTATTATATAAGATGTTTTCTTTATGCGTTCTAATCACCCTCCTTTCGGAGTTTGTAATTCGAGATCAGAAATGAAATCGGATAGCAAACATCTACATTCCTTCAAAAAAAAATGTTTAATCAATTAAGAGCATCCCAAACGGTTAACCGAGCTTTGAAAAAGTCGGCTGGCACCCCCTTACGAAGAATCAAATCCTAGGAGTGGAAAGTGTTAGGATTTCGGATCTTGGGATGCAATCAATCAAAAGAAATATCAAACAAATCGAAACAAAGACACAAAATTTTACGTGGTTCGGCAAATCTTGCCTACGTCCACGGAGCACACCAGAGATCAATCCACTATCAATGAGAAGTTTTTACAATGGTCACACCGAAGATAAAAACCCTAGAGCCTAATGAAAAATATGAGATGCCCTTTTATACTGACATCTCATTAAGGGCAAAAAGTCAATACACGAAAGACACCCAAAAAAAAATTTCTCGCGGCGCTGCCCCCAGACCCAGCAAGCTGACCCCGCGAGCTCTGCGGGGAGCTCGACCCCCGTCCGACCCTGCGTAGCGCCAACAATCCTCTGCGCACATCATCAGGCTCCACAATATATAACAATCTCCCACTTGGAGACTGAACTAAGAGTAAATAACTTCTATCAAATGATTGATCTATAATCTGGTGTGCTCATCCCTGTCCTCAAGCTAGAAGACCAACTGAAGCTGCGCACAGCTCCAGTTTCTCTGTAGTCACTGTCTTAGTCAACATGTCAGCTGGATTCTTGCTTCCCTGGATCTTCTCAAGCATTAGACTCCCATCATCCAAAAGCGTCCTGATGAAATGATAACGAAGTCCTATGTGCTTAGTCCTCGAATGAAATGCTGAATTTTTCGCCAAGTGTATAGCGCTCTGACTATCACTATGCAAAACATTCTTTGTCTGTCTGAATCCCAACTCTGTCAACAAGCCCTGTAACCATATCATCTCTTTACTAGCCTCTGTCACAGCTATATACTCTGCCTCTGTAGTGGATAAAGCAACAATCTTCTGTATTTGTGAAATCCAACTAACAGCAGTAGTACCTACTGTAAAGACATAACCAGTAGTGCTCCTCCTATGATCAACCTCGCCAGCAAAGTCTGCATCTACAAAACCCTGTAGCCTCAACTCGCCCCTGCTGAAATATAAGCATCTATCAGTCGTACCTCGCAAGTATCTAAGTATCCACTTTACTGCTTCCCAGTGTTGCTTGCCTGGATCTGACATGAATCTGCTCACAGCTCCCACTGCATAGGCTATATCTGGTCTCGTGCTAACCATGGCATACATCAAACTTCCAATCGCTGAGGCATATGGAACATTAGCCATGAAGTTTCTCTCCTCCTCCGTTTTGGGACTTTGATCTTTGGACAGTTTGAAATGACTAGCCAAGGGTGTGCTAACTGCCTTAGCATCAGACATGCTAAACCTCTGCAAAACACGATTAATGTATTCAGCCTGAGACAACTGCAAAGTACCTCTCTGCTTGTCCCTCGTAATCCTCATCCCAAGGATCTTCTTTGCTGGACCCAGATCTTTCATATCAAACTCAGTTGATAATTGCTTCTTCAAGTTCCTGATTTCATCCATATCTGAACCAGCCACTAACATGTCATCAACATAAAGTAGCAAAATAATATAACTGGAATCAAACCTCTTGAAGTAGCAGCAATGATCAGCGTTGCACTTGTGGTAGCCAGTTCGCTGCATGAAGCTATCAAATTTCTTGTACCACTGTCTTGGAGCCTGTTTTAAGCCATACAAGCTCCTCTTCAACTTGCAAACGAGTTTCTCCTTGCCCTTCACTATGAAACCCTCTGGTTGCTGCATGTATATCTCCTCCTCTAAGTCACCATGCAAAAAAGCAGTTTTGACATCTAACTGCTCAAGATGCAGACCCTCGGATGCAACGATACTCAAAACTGACCGAATGGTAGTCAGTTTCACAACTGGTGAGAAAATGTCGGTGTAGTCAATCCCCTCTTTCTGCTGAAAGCCTTTGACCACTAATCTCGCCTTGTATCTCTTAGAGCCATCCTGCTCCTCTTTGACTCGATACACCCATTTGTTGTGAAGAGCCTTCTTCTCCATGGGTAACTCAGCTAGCTCCCATGTCTCGTTGGAGATGAGTGACTTCATCTCATCTTCCATAGCAAACTCCCACTTGCTAGCATCCTCTCCTTGACATGCTCAAAATAGCATTCAGGTTCACCTGCATCAGTCAGTAATAAATAATTCATGTACCTTCTGTTCGGAACATGTGGACGGGTGGATCTCCTGAGTGGAGGAGGCTCAGGAGCTGGGGCCTGTGGCATATCAACTTGCTGTTGATTATTCTGTGGTGTAGTTTCCTCTCTCTGAGATCTGTCAACTATTTGCTGTGACACTCTAACTACTGCAGTATTGTTAGGCTCAAAATAAACAGGATCAATATTCTTCGAATCACTAGACTGTGTTGCATTTCTGTCCTTGTACATCAGCTTTTCATTGAATATGACATCTCTACTTCTTATAACCTTTTTCTTTTGGTCATCCCAGAAACGATAACCAAAATCATCACCACCATATCCAATAAAAGTGCATTTTAGTGATTTAGAGTCAAGCTTACTCCTAGCATTATCACTAATGTGTACATATGAAACACAACCGAAAACTTTCAAATGAGAAAGGTTTACCTCTTTGCCGCTCCATACCTCCTCTGGTATCTTGTGGTCCAAAGGTACTGATGGTCCTCGGTTGATCAGGTAAGATGCTGTGTTGACTGCTTCTGCCCAGAACTGCTTTGGTAGACCTGACTGTATACGCATGCTTCTGGCTCTCTCAGTCAATGTTCGATTCATCCGCTCTGCTATACCATTCTGTTGTGGAGTCCCTTGCACAGTTCTCTCTAATCTGATTCCACTATCATAACAGAATTTCTTGAAATTGGTGTCTTCATACTCACCACCATTGTCGGACCTCAGCCTCTTGATTCTCAAGCCTGTTGCATTTTCCACCATTGCCTTCCACTTCTTGAACACTTCAAACACCTCTGATTTCTGTCTCAAGAAGTAAACCCATACCTTCCTGGAATGGTCATCAATGAAAGTCACAAAATATGACTTTCCGCTAATGGATGAGACCGCAGCCGGTCCCCAGACATCTGTGTGAATCAACTCAAGCTTATTCTGCTTCGGAGTTCTGCCACACGTCTTGAAACTGATCCTCTTCTGCTTTCCAAAGATACAACTCTCGCACAAGTCGATATCAACTGACTGCAATCCTGGCAATCTCCCCATCGAGTGCATGACTTTAAGTCCCTTTTGACTCATGTGACCAAGTCTCTGATGCCATATATTGGGATCATCCTTGCTGTTAGCAACTGCAATAGAACCACAAGCATCAGTTGTCACATAAAGAGTACCAGTCATTTTACCTCGTGCAACGATCAATGAGCCTCTCGAAACCTTCCAGCTGTCACTACTGAAGGTTGTCATATAGCCTTCCTTTGCTAGCTGCCCAACTGAAATCAGGTTCTTTCTTAGGTCAGGAATGTGTCTGACATCATTCAATTCCCATACAGAGCCATTCAGCTTGATCTGCACTTTACCCTTGCCGACCACATCGCATGGTTGATCATCACCAAGGTACACCTTCCCAAAGCTGCCTGGGACGTAATTTCTGAGAAGATCTTTGTTAGAGGTCGCGTGAAACGATGCACCAGAATCCATCACCCAAGAATCGGACTTGTTCTCCATGGAACAAATCAATGCATCATCTGATTCTTCTGAAAGAACATTGGATTCATTCTTGTTGTGTGTTTCTTTCTTCTCTGACCTGCACTGATTTCTGTAATGTCCAGTTTTACCACAATTCCAGCACTCAATAATCTTCTTCGCATTCTGATTTTGATTATTGTTGGAATTGCTTGGGTTTCTCGATTTGGATCTGCCGTTCCTCGATTTTGATTTGCCACGCCCATTGCCCTTGTTTGAACTTCTGCCTCTGCTATCAACATTCAACGCTGATCCGGAAGTGGAACCACCATCTGCTTGTCGCCTGATCTCCTCTGTCATAATCAGATTCACCACATCATCGAACTTCAATTTTTTCTTTCCTGTAGAGGAACTGATCGCGGTAACAGTGCCGTTCCAACTCTCGGGTAACTGCCCGAGGATCAATAAAGCACGGATCTCATCATCGAAAACGAGATCGACTGAATTTAATTGATCCGTAACTTCATTAAATTCGTTGAGATGATCCTTGAAATTGCAATCTTCGGTCATCTTCATATTGAATAACTTCTTAATGAGACGCACCTTATTTGCCGCAGAAGGCTGTTCATACATCTTGGACAGTTTCATGAGAGCAGTCGTGGATGTCTCATTCTTGACATTAAAGGCTATATGCCTCGACAGCGTCTTCCTGACTGCGCCGAGAGCCTTCCGATCTAACAGATCCCACGCCGCTTGCTCCATCTCTTCTGGTTTCTCTTTCAACGGTTGATAGAGATCTTTCTCGTACAGATGATCCTCCACCTGCATCTTCCAGTAGCCAAAGTTTGTGCCATCAAATTTCTCGATTTTAGATAATTCCTTATCTGAATCCATTGCTCCCACTCGAATAGACACCTCCTGTGTCCTAGATCTTCAGATCACGCGAATAGGCACCTCCTGTGCCCTAGATCTACAGATCCCGCGAATAGGCACCTCATGTGCTCTAGATCTACAGATCCCGTGAATAGGCACCTCCTGTGCCCTAGATCTACAGATCCTACGAATAGGCACCTCTTGTGCCCTAGATCTAGTAAAACCGTGGCTCTGATACCAATTGTTACGATTTCGGATCTTGGGATGCAATCAATCAAAAGAAAAAACAAACAAATCGAAGCAAAGACACAAAAATTTACGTGGTTCGGCAAATCTTGCCTACGTCCACGGAGCACACCAGAGATCAATCCACTATCAATGAGAAGTTTTTACAATGGTCACACCGAAGATAAAAACCCTAGAGCCTAATGAAAAATATGAGATGCCCTTTTATACTGACATCTCATTAAGGGCAAAAACGTCAATACACGAAAGACACCTCAAAAAAATTTCTTGGGGCGCTGCCCCCAGACCCTGCTAGCTGACCAGGCAGCTCGATCCCCGCGAGCTCTGCGGGGAGCTCGACCCCCGTCCGACCCTGCGTAGCGCCAACAATCATCTACGCACATCATCAGGCTCCATAATATATAACAGAAAGTCCCATCCACTCCAAAATGCGGAGAACCACATTCCAGATCTTTGTGAATTTTGAATAGTTTGGATCTGTTTGAGTTTTTTTGAATATTTTCTATGGACTGTGTGTGATCTGTTTGGCTTTTTGAACTCTAGAAAAAGAAACGGTAGACAATTAATATAATTAATATCAAAGTTACAAAGATCTGAAAAGAGAGTACAAAGCTAAAGCAGAAAATACAAGAAGAAGAAGAAGAAGAAAAAACGGGCCGGGGATCCGAACAGAAGAGAATTCTACTCTAGCCCCGCCTGCGAGCCCCTGAGAACGGCCGTGCTCATGTCATGATGCGAAGAATACCACCCAAAACTCAATATGCTAAGTGCACACGACGAAACTGCCCCATTCTTTGATAAAAATTTTCCGTTGTCACTCAAAGATTCTCCACATAAAATCGCTGACCACGGAAAATGGCCTCATTCCTCGCGCGTTAAAGAGAGCCCACATACCCACCACCCTGCGCGAATACTCTTGTCATCCTCGAGCAATCCGCGAGGCTGCCCTCCAAAGATCCTCCATGGAAGACAGACCTAAAGGGAAGTTTAAGCCCATCTGATGCCATAAGAACACCGCCGCCGGATATTGACAAAGTAGGAGTTCCACCGATTCTGTGCCACTATCACACAACACACACACACACCGTAGATTCGCCGACGTTTCATTTGGCCCGATACACTTTAGTTAACGGGTGACCCTTGAAAGCAAGCCACGAAAATACTTTTACTTTGAGAGGGACCTTGTGATGCCAATTGATCGTCGCCCTGCTTCTCCACCATTCATAACCTTTCTTTACCATGTTGGCCTTCTTTCTTCATCAAGACCCCAGAATCCCAAAAAATATATGCATTATTTTCTATTTTATTTGGATTTTTTTATCTTATTTTAAATTTTATTTTTATAAACTTATCCATTTCTCTTTTTAATCCTCTTTTATTTCCTGAGCCGTGAACTTTTAAGTTGGTTTTTTTCTATAAATAATATCTTTCAATTTAGGGTTTCTTATTTTTTTTAGGCCATGTAAACTATATGATTTAGTGATCGATCTCCCACTTCTTCATATTTCAATTTAAATCTCTGGATTTAAAGGATATGTTTCTTATTAGTCCCTAGGAGAAACGTATCCCTAAATTATTTAGTTTTCTTTCTAGAAAGGACTAAAATGAACATATCATTTAAATCTAAAGACCTAAACTAAAATATGAAAAAGTGAGGGATCGATCAATAAATCATATAATTTATGGGAACCTAAAAATAAAAAACCCTTCAATTTATAAAGTATAATTTTAAATATATTTCTTATTAAATAATAAGGTATATAATTTTTTTAAAAATAAAACCACGTGGGTCCTGCATTTTGGATGGTAAATCGACCGACTGAATGTAGCATTTCCCTTTTAAAAAGAATGGTGAATTGCCTAAATACCCCTGTAGCCAACCCTCAATTTTTTTTCTGCCTCCACCTTTTGAAAAAAAAAAAAATTACCCTTGTAGCAAACACCTAATTTTTTTTTTACCCTTATCCCTCTAATTCCCCAAGCCCCACAAAATCGCAGTTTTTTTTCTTGTAAGTGCATATATGTTTTCTGTAACTTTTGGAACACAAAATGTAATTTTTATAAATATTATCTGTAAGTGCATTACTATGCATATCATGTAAAAATGTTAACTTGCAAAACACTAGAAAAACATACGTTAATGCATAATACCTGAAAATAATTTATCACAATAAATACATCAAAGCACTTGAATTCATCTAATGTTTATATTCTGATATTCTTTTCCTACCCTAATGAACTAAGATGTATTTAATCTAATCATTTTCATATCATTTTGGTTGAAATCAAATCCATTGTTACACATTCAAGTTAGCAAACGTACATCATTAGAAAAAAAACGCAGTTCAAACTATATTAGAGATGCAAGAATTAGTCAAATATTCAAATCAACAAGCGTGTATTCCATGACAATATAAAAACCACATATATATTAATGTTATGCATTAATGTATATTTCTCTAGTGTTTTGCAAGTTATCATTTTTGCATGACATAATATGCATTTACATATAATATTTATAGAAATTACATTTTGTGTTATCCAAGTTACAGAAAATATATATGCACTTATATGGGGGAAACTATGATTTTGTGAGGCTGGGAGAATTAAAGGGATGGGGATAGAAAAAAAATTAGGTGTTCGCTGCAGGGGTAAAAAAAAAATATTTCAAAAGGTGGCGGTAGAAAAAAAGAATTAGGGGTTGGCTGCAAGAGTATTTGAACAAGGGGGCATCTATCCCCACACACCATTTACCTCACCCAACCAACCGACTTTATTCACAATCCATCACTTAGGTTTTCACTAAACACACTATCCTATAAATATTCCTAAACTGAAAACCTAAAGCCACCAACCACCATTTCATTTACCCCAAAACTCTCTCTTCGATGTGTTTCCCCCTTCTCTCCTTCACAAAACAGTCGGTAGCTTCTCCCTGTCAAAAATTGATCATCGTCCCTGTGCTGCCGCCGCCGTCGTCCCGTGCCGCTGCCGTTGTTTCGTCGTCCCCGTCCCCGTCCTGTTTCGTCGTCCCCGTCCCCGTCCCCGTCTTATCTTCTCCGCTGCCGTATGATCTTTTCTTCTTGCTCATCCACTCCCTCTAAATATCAACTTATGTTAACTACAATACCTTTCAAAGGATTTGTATGGTGATCCATTGATGATTATCATTGTTGTTAGTTTGTTATTGTTCATAGGATGAGAAACTAGGGTTTTCAAAGTTTGGTTTAATGGGAAAAATGTTGTTGGATTGTTGAGTGAAAGTTGGGTGTTTGAGAGCATTTGTTCCATTACCTAGGTCTAAAAGAAATGTACAATCGAGGTATCGTGAGTCATCCCCTGCATATATTGTCATGAGTTTTTTTTTTTTTTTTTTTTTGCATCATACTGTGTGCTTTCTCTCTCTTTTCACAGCCTTGAATGTGTTGAAATCTTTGTTTGGATGTGAAGACCATCATCATATAAAGCTGTCTTATTATTGCATGATGTGAAGCAAAATATTTACATTATATGTAATGAATGGATGACCATTGTATGAAGTGTTAAACTCTGAGTCAGTAATAACTTGTTTGTCTCATGTACATATGTCTGCGTTCTTGTAGAATAATTTAGAGAACATGAAGAAGCTAATTCGCTTCTTCATGTTTATGTCAGTTGTTAATTGGGATATTGATTGAATTCAATCATCGCTTAAAGTGAGCAATAATTACAAATTGTTGCTTTGTAAATTGTAACTGTGTATCAAATGTTCTTTGAGAACAATTGGGAAAATAAGAAGAAGCTGATTCGTAGATCTAATAATGACATAGATCAGTTTATTTCACACTATGAAGATAAGATTATTTCACACTTTAAAGCTAAGATGCATGCTCTCTTGGCATGGTGAGAAATTAGGATTATCATTGTTGTGAAAGAAATTCAGTTTTGCAGGTGTGTTGAGTGAAATAAAAAGAGAGAAAATGTGGGTTGTGAATGAAATTGGGGTTGTCAAATAATTGGTTATAATTGGTATGGTTATAGATGGGGACTATCATTGTTGTTGTTGTGAAAGAATAGGGTTTTCAAAGCATTTGTTCTTGTCTAACCATATTTTATCATTGTGGATAAAAGAACATTGGTTTGTAATGGGACGTATCGAGAAATCATAGATAAAAATAGTAGGTTTATATATGAAATCTAGTCTCCTCATATGCCTCTAGTCATCAGTGAGTGAATAGCAAAGAAAGAAAAAATGTGAACTGCATAAGCATGAACTAGGACAAGACCACCTGTTCCTGTATTCTTATCTTTTAATATATGGGATTGTTTTTATCAGCATGTCATACATTTGTTAGCTTTGTTTTTAGTAGTATTTCGTGCACTATAAACCAAGTTAGCTTAGCCTATATAATTGTATGAAACATTGATTGTCATATAATATAATAACAAACCGATTGTATATTGTTATACATTTGAAAATGATGCGCAATGCATGACCACCAGATCTCTCTCTCATATCTATACTTTGATTAAATTGCATTCTTTATGTATATTAAATTTAATTAGACTACAATTAGATGAGAAGTTGTATTTCTTTCTGATTAACACTACGTTTGGTATAAAAATGTGTTCTTGGGCCTAGCTAGGCATGTCGTGTAAGGGAGGGTACGTGAGATTAATCTCAGTATATAGTTGATGTATAACAAGTATATATATTTATTAAAATACGCCAACTGTAGTTGACAATGATCACCTAATTATATACTTATAAATCTCCAATCTTTGAATATGTTTCATTGTTGACATGGATATCCCGTTCCAATTTGTTGGAAATTTTATTTTTTTAGTTGCTTATTGTTTACTTAAGTCAATATATATGACCATTATAACCATGTTTTATCATCGTTGAATGATGTGTTTGTGTAAGCAATCTCCTTGTTCATAGTTGGTAATGGTTTGAAAAAAATACACAGGATGGCTCCTAAACGTGTTCCACAAATTGCATCCCTTCGAAGACGTGTTTCAGAAAAATTGGCCAAAGATGCTCCTTCATCGTCAATAGTTCCATATCACGAAGAAGATGTCGCCCATGATAATGTTCTTGAATCTGAGGATGAGGTAGATGCACAGGAGGTGGCAGTGAGGGAAATTGAAAGACCAGATCCAGATTCTGACATAGATGAACTCAGTATAAAAGGTCCTTTCCCCGGTGGGCCCCAAACGAATGAACTTTTAGTGGACTATAGACATCATATCGGTTATCGTGTGTGGAACGGCAAGGTATGCAATTGAAATTCTTATTTGGTCTATATTGATATGTTATAAAATTCAATGTTAATAATTTCATTTGATATATGATAAATCATATCGTGTAGGGCGATCGTTTATTGCGATGTCGCCAACCTGCTAAAACACTCGAGAGTTGGGATTTGGAGAAGGAATCCCTCACATTTACTGATAGGTTGAAAGAAAGTGGGCTATGGCCCTTGAGAGCGTATTGCTTCAAAACCTTGAACAACCCATTAATTACAGCAATGGTTGAGCGGTGGCACCCCGAGACCAACTCATTTCACCTACCATTTGGGGAAATGACAGTGACACTTGATGATGTTGCCCAAATAGTTGGCATTCCTGTGATGGGAAAGGCTTTGCATGGGTACACAAACTTGACCATCACTGAAGCATCAAAGTTAATGAAGGACAATCTTGGTGTGCCACTAGTAAAAGCACAAGATGAGCTACGAGTGTACAATAGTAGTGCAGTTAGACTTGTGTGGTTAAGGGATCAGTTTGCATATAAGTCGGTTGGGTTGTCTGACGATCATATCGATTGCGCTGTTAGAGCGTACCTGCTCTTCTTGTTAGGATGTACATTGTTTAGTGATAAGACTGGCATCACTGTCCCTGTTGCATATCTCAATTTTTTTATAGAGATCTCGGATATTAGTTCATACGGATGGGGAGCGGGTGCACTTGCTCAACTCTATCGACAACTAGGGATTGCATCTCGTGCAAAAGCGAAGCAAATATGTGGTTATCTCACACTTTTAGAGGTACTCATAGTGTTCAACATTATATGAATTTTTGTTTGAATGGTTGATTGATGCTAATAATTGTGATTTTTTTCATAACTCACATTATCTTGTGCTATTTAGGTGTGGATCTACGAGCACCTCCCATTTTTGAGACCAGTGCCGGATCAAATGTACAATGAGCAAAACCCCCGATCGGATCGATGGAGACGTTACCGTCATGTACCTAGTTTGCAGAAGAATTCAATAGATGTAATTCGGGAGATCCTCGACATGGCGACAGTTGACCAGGTATTTCTTTTACATAATTTGGGAGTTATGGGTAATGATTATATAATAATGGTTGCTTATCACTGTGTGTAGTTTGATTTCGATCCCTACCACTCTGTTCGTGATCGTAGACCGCTTGAGGAGTACGCCTTCTACAAGGGGTGTTTGTGTGTCCATCGTTTTTTCGAGCCATATATGCCAGATCGAGTACTACGCCAACTAGGGCACGTTCAGACTATACCAAAACCACCAATCCGCCCTCTGGGAGTTGTTCGACGATCACGTGGTGCTAATAGCTATAGGGCTGATTATGGGGGTTCAGTTGAGCAGCTAGAGCAATGGGAGGATCAGGTCATTAGCACAGCTACGAGGGGAGATCCATTACGTATACCGTGTGAATCAGTGACTGGGTACATGGAGTGGTTTGAGAGGATGAGTCACAGGTTTGTACAGAACCCTCAAAACAGGAAACTGTCGCTCATGATGACCCCTGATGTCGACGTTAATGCGGTAATGTCTTACATCTAGAATATGCTATTTTTAATTCTGTCATTAGAGACTTGGTATTGAATGCCCTCTGATTTTTCCTATAGCGTACCATCGCTATTCGCCATCTGGAATTGATTTTGGTTAGGGGAACCACCATTTCGACAGCACAAAGAGTGGCTCGAGAGGTGATTCAGTATCTACAAGATGGCACACCTCCGGACGATGCAGCGACAACAGCTTGTAGGATGAAGAAAAGGCAGCATGACCGACATTGATGCTTGTTTCCTTGAGTATTTTGTGATTTGAATGCATCATTTTGTACGTACAGGGTTCACCAACAATTAGAATCCTTTAAACAAGTTAAATGTATGTGATGTTCTAGTGTTATCGAAATATTGAGTAATTATAAATGTGTGTGAAAGGTTCCAGTTTATTGGAGGGTTTTATGTATGTGAACAAATCAATTATAAATGTGTGTGAAATGCTCACATGTCCCCTTAAAGTATTCATAAGTGGTCTTATTTCTCCAAATGGATAATAAAATCCCAAAATGTGCAGGTCAACGTACAAGTTTGTTAGACAAATAAATCTAGACTTCATACGCATATCGTCAACCTGTGTGGTCATTGGGCGACGTAAAAGTCATAAACTTCAGACCGACAAGTATTTATTTACTGAATGTACAAGTGGGTGACGAATAGTCAGTGAAACTGCTATTTTTTAATGTGGATTTTTGAAACACCAGTTTCACAAAAGGTATCTCCATATATTATATAAGATCTCGACCACTTCTCAGTCGAACTGGAGTACAAAATGAGCGGCTTAACCAAAAGAACGACCACTTCTCAGTCAACCCGAGCTTTTTTACTCGACTTCCCTTTCCACGATCCTAGTTCGACAAACCTTCTGTCGCACAAATGTATAATAGACGACAAAACGTCAGTCGACCTGGAGATTTTATACACTGAAAAATTGAAACACAAATTCGACAACAGATTTGTCGAAATTATTCAAATAGTTCGACAAGAAGAAAGTCGAACTGGACATAACAACAACGGGTCAACGATGACATCTCAGTCAACCCGACGAATGTTCGTCGACTTTCCTTCTAATAACCTTTGTTCGACATACCTCTTGTCGACCCTATGTGTTTGAAAACGACCATGCTGATGTCGACCTGGAGTTTTTACATTGGATTTTTTAAACACGAATTCGACAAACAATTTGTCGACCTTCTTGAAATCGGTCGACCACAGAGAAGTCGAACTAGACTTAAAACAAATACATTCAACCCAAAAGAACGACGACTTCTCAGTCAACCCGAGTCTTGTACGTCGACTTCACTTTCGTCGACTTCAGTTCGACGCACCTATAGACGAAAGTATTCATAAGTGAGCGACGTACATTATGTCGACCAAAGATTTCTGACTGATATTTTGAAACAGCCGTTCGACACAAGGTTTGTCGCTATACAGTGTGACAGGTCGACTACATGGATGTCGAACTGGACTACGAAAATGGAGAGATCATTCAGACCAAAGACCGACGCTTTCTCAGTCAACCCGATCTCTGCACGTCGACTTTGATTTCGGCGACCTCTGGTCGACGGACTTTTAGTCGACCGCATGTATAAGTAAGCGACGAACATTCTGTCGACCTGGAGCTTTTACATTGGTTTTTGAAACACGGGTTCGACAAAATATTTGTCGACCTTATTGAAATAGGTCGACCATAGAGAAGTCGAACTAAACTTAAAACAAATACCTTCAACCCAAAAGAACGACGACTTCTCAGTCAACCCGAGTTTTGTACGTCGACTTCACTTTCGCCGACTTCCGTTCGACGAACCTATAGACGAACAGATCTATAAGTGAGCGACGTACAGTCTGTCGACCAAAGATTTCTGTCTGGGATATTTTGAAAAATCCGTTCGACAAAGGGTTTGTCGATATATTGTGTGACAAGTCGACTATATTGAGGTCGAACTGGACTACAAAAATGGAGAGATCATTTAGACCAAAGACCGGCGCCTTCTCAGTCAACCCGAATCCAATGCGTCGACTAAAGGTTCATCGAGCACTTGTCGACGGACCTTTAGTCGACCTTATGTATAAGTGGGCGACGAATATTCTGTCGACCTGGAGATCTTTTCCAAAGATTTGTGAAACAAATGTTCGACAGTGGGTTTGTCGATGAGTTTAATACCCACTCGACACACAGCCTGTCGTTCTGATGTGTTAGTGGGCGACTTTTAGTCTGTCGACCTGGAGATTTTATAACTGTGGGTGAATTTTCAAAATCAATAACTTCAATGTATTTTGTATAAAATGAGAACACAATGAGATAGAACATAAGACTATTTTATTTACTGTCTATGGTCATTTACATCAACACTTCCCCCATATCATTTCACACTTTCTATGCTAGGTACTAACAAGAGATATACAGGACCACTGCACTACCTATTACATTGTCTATACAAAATGAGCTTCAAGACATTTACATAATCAGTGGACTTCTCCTGTGAACATTGCCTATACAAAACGACATACCCTTATACATTTGCCTATACAAAATGATTCACAATGGCAAATTTGTGTAAGTCTTACAAAAAATACCAAAGCTTACACTTTTTGGGTATTATGTGTGCACCATATACATTTATTAGGACACATATGCTAGTGTCCTAATTAAGATCAATAACATCTACCACTGCTACATCAGTACCTGCAAGAGCCCTGAATCGATGCATCCTATCTTCGTATGGCATTACCCATGTACTCGCGGCATCAAGACGAAAACGATCCCACGTTCGGGCAGCTGGAGGTAGTGGAGCGTTTGATTTGAGCTCCAAACCGACGAAGTGGCATCCACGAACGTAACCGATTGAGAGGATCCGATGAGAGCTGATTGGTGGGGGTGGATCTCTTAATGGGAAAAAGGTGAGACATTGGGATTTGGATATATGCACAACCACGACCTTATAACATGAAGCTATCACAAACCCCATGTCTGGCATTGACATCCAATGCTCTTGGTCTGCAAAGGTCGATTGACAATGGAGAATGTTCTTCAACTCTTCAACTCGACTCAACCCATATAACACCCTCATGTACATATCTGGATGTTGCTCAATCTCCAAAAGGAGATCGTTCCTCACATCTCTCCACCCTTCATTTCCCATACCCAAGAAAGATGCAACAACCCTAAAGCCACAATGACCATCCCCAATGACATCATATATGCTACTGATGAACGGGCTTAGGAATGGTGGGAATTCGGCCATGCATATCTCACCTTCGATGGCTCGATTCCGAAGAACCCTTCCCCTTTGCATAACCATCTTTGGTCCTTTACATTGTTTGGGATTTGATGCTTCTGAGGCTTGCATGGGAATAACTGGATCAACTGAATTTAATCTCTGCACCGACTGAAGGACATACTCAAAGCCACTAGGAGATCGTTTGGTTGATTCTTCCGCAAGGGCTTTAGCTCTTTTTTTCCCGCTCCTCTTTCGACCCTTTGTGTTCACCTTCACAACGGGCTCTAAAAGGAGAGTGGCAGTTGGGTCACTCAATTTTTTCAACACTTTCTTGATCTCCTTTTGTTGTATGATGTTTCCATCGGTGAAGCGTTTGAAAAGCATATCAATCTCCAGGCTAATATCCACCTCATCAGCGAAGTCCTCGATCAATGGTGTAATCCAAAGCTTTCGCCAAAATGGATGAATCTCTGAAATTGGTATGGTACCGCCATCTCGCCTGTATCCCGCGATCATATGGGCGCAAGGTAATCCACAGCTTGAGTACAAGGCATGATCACATATGCTCTCG
Source organism: Acorus gramineus (assembly GCA_030737835.1). NCBI lineage: Eukaryota > Viridiplantae > Streptophyta > Magnoliopsida > Acorales > Acoraceae > Acorus > Acorus gramineus. The sequence continues at coordinate 9,073,397 of CM060848.1, forward strand.
CATTGATCTACTCCATCACTTGCACATATCTCCATATGCAACTTTTGAAGGGCATAAATGGAGACTACACCAACAAGATGTCGGAATAGATACCCTTGAAACCTGTGCGGAATCTTTGTTAGACTCTCTTCGAAGGAAGCCCTGATATCAGAAATCTGCAACTCCAACAAATTGTGGATCATCTGCCACGAGCTCACAAAATTGTGAGTGGATGTTTGCAATGCCCTCTTCAGCTTTGAATGGTGACTTTCAACGCGGTTAGTTGATGTGTTACCAAGGTGCATTTGCCTATCGATCCAGGCGGTAACAAACCTTTCTCTGTGCTTGTCTAACCAAGTGGCATGAAGGTATGACAATACATTTGGATAGGCACGGTACTCATCTTCCAGAAGTTGCAATTTTCTATAGAAATCCGCCTCGGTGAATGACTTCATCACATCAGCCCAGGATCCCATGAATGCGTCCCATGTTTCTACATCAGAAAACTCTTTTCTACAATTTTTCACCACGTTCTTCGTAATGTGAACGCGACACAGGAGATTTACTGTCGACGGAAAGACTACAGATATAGCCTTCATCAGTCCAAGTTCGTGGTCAGTGATGATTACCTTTGGGGGGGTTGCACCGTCAAATATTGAATTGAAGCACCCCATCGCCCATGTGTAATTCTCTTCCTTTTCTGCACTCAAATACACAAAAGCAGCAGCAAAAGTCTTGCCTGTCGAAGTGACCCCCACTATCTCCAATAGTGGCATTCTATATCGGTTCGTCTTGTAAGTGCAGTCAATCATAAACACAATAGGAAATGCTTTCACTAGCTCGACAGATGTAGGATGAGCAAAAAAAATCTCTGACACGATCTCAACATCCTCTTGTGCTCGATGCTGCTCCATATACCCATGCTCGTAGATTAACTTCATCAATTGTTGCATATGTGTACGACCACAAGTCTCCTGGACCCTCAATTTTGCCCGAGCATTATATATGTTCTTATTGAGCTAACATTGGCAGGATCTCTGTTCTTCAGGTGGGTCAGGATATCGCGAGGTCGCATACCACTCAATGACATCCCCTCTAACACAGTATATTCATCATCCATCAACTTCCCAGCGAATGAGTGACCCTCAAAGTAGGTAATGAGTGGATGATTATGTAAACCACATAGAACTCTTAATAACCATCTTCCTGAATTTTCGATGGAGCGCAACTTGAAAGGACAACCACACTTCTTCGTACCAGTTTGGCGGCGCTTCTTTATTTTTTTCTTCTCGGTGTCTTCCAATCCAGTGTCTTTCGTGCTTCGATGATTGTCAAACTTACCCCCTCTTTCACATATGAGATCCACTCGGGCTGATCTACGAGAGTCTGCTTGATGCGACCGCCCAATGACTACAATGACTCCAATGCTTCTACCTACTCTTTTAACCCAATCAATTAGCTCCGCTCTATTGTCAAAGCTCTGAAACAATAACGAATTCATTTATGTTCAGGTGACATTACCAAGGATCGCATATCTACAAAAGGTTTGTTGACATTACCAAGGATGTAGAAAAATGCTCGGTGGTGTCAATGTTGGAGATCACCTCATTGGATATGGCCTCCCTCTCCTCTTGCATGGACACCTCAACATCTTCAACAATAGGCATTACATACTTCTGCAATTGTAATAAAACATAGGCCGTCATGTACTTGTATTTTTTCAATATAGAAAAAATAAAGATTAGGAGATATAAAGACAAACCTCAGTGCCCATACTTCAAATTCCTGTGGTGTGTCTAGATATTGAATATATCAATATAAACCGTGTAACTCCAATTCCTATAAAAACATTTCGTTCATAAATAATTTAATACAAATGGTTAGTAAGGACATAAAATAAATTTAATGACTATAACTATAGCCAACCATCAACAAATAACCCTACAATCACCACCTTCCACACCATGACCACAACACCACCACATATCCTTTAACAACAACCATCACCACCACCAACACTACAATGAACTACACATTACACACAAATGAATCACCCTCCAACACCATCCCAACTACCACAACCCTACACCCTAAAAATACAGCCATTTTGGAACCCACAAACCCTAAACAAGCATCACCAATGCCAAAACACCATTGGCAACCAATTTTTTTTTATGAAAACAGAGGATGAAGCATGGATACTCACCTAAGTGAAGGGTTTGGATTAGGGCATCAATTTATACAATAGAGAATCGTTGGATAGTTTGTGCAATGTCAATGGGAGGGTCGCCGGAGGGTGAATGGGCTTCCGACCGGTGCCGTCGATGGCGGACGTCGTGGTCGACGGCGAGGAAATGCATGGTGACAGAGAGAGGATATGGGTTTGTAAAGGTAAAAAAATTGTAAAGGTAATAACCCTACAATCACCACCTTCCACACCATGACCACAACACCACCACATATCCTTTAACAACAACCATCACCACCACCAACACTACAATGAACTACACATTACACACAAATGAATCACCCTCCAACACCATCCCAACTACCACAACCCTACACCCTAAAAATACAGCCATTTTGGAACCTAGAAACCCTAAACAAACATCACCAATGCCAAAACACCATTGCCAACCAATTTTTTTTTATAAAAACAGAGGATGAAGCATGGATACTCACCTAAGTGAAGGGTTTGGATTAGGGCATCGATTTATACAATAGAGAATCGTTGGATAGTTTGTGCAATGTCAATGGGAGGGTCGCCGGAGGGTCAATGTGCTTCCGACCGGTGCCGTCGATGGCGGACGTCGTGGTCGACGACGAGGAAATGCACGGAGAGAGAGAGAGAGGAAATGGGTTTGGGTTTTACACATAGCTCATTAGGTTGGTGGGAACAGATATCTTTATTTTGGGTTGGTGGGGAGAGGTGGTTGGTGTTTTTAGTAGCAAAGAATAAGGACTGCATCTGATTTTCATTTTTATTTTAGGTGGGTGAAAATAGGTAAATGGTGTGTGGGGATAGATGCCCCCTTTGAGCAATTCACCCTAAAAAGAATGACATGACATCGTAAAAACGTTTATGATAATCTTAGCACTTCAATAATAGATCTTTCCCATGTGACTCATAAAAAAGCCAAAAAGGCCAAAATATGTCCGTTACAATGGACCGTTTGAGAGACAGCATTTAAATATTGTCAATGGGAGACAATGAGTGGGGAGAATCCAAGTTGCTTCTCTTGAGCTGCATCAAAAGCTGTCCAAAAAAAACATCTCCACTTCAATTCAAGCCTTCTACTTTCAAACAAAAACACACCCCAAAAAACCATTCCTTCAAATTCTTTTCTCCTCCTCCTCCTCCTCCTCCTCCTCCTCCTTTGTTATCAATCAAACATGGGTGTGGTTGTTGTGACATCCATCCCTCTCATTCTCATCATGATCGCGATCGGCTTCGGCTGCTACTTCCTTGGCAGGCACAAGGGGAGAAAAGAAGCGATAACGAACCCACAGGTGTACGGTGTTCCGACGATCCCCCCTGGAAGCGTTGGGGCTTCTCCGGTACATGCGAAGAAAGAAGGATCATCGATTGTCTGAGTCTCGTGCGAAGAAGAGTTTGGTGATTTGGAATTGTGTTTGTTGTGATCGGGTTGTGTTGTGAATCTTGTGATGTGTGTCCATAGCATTCTTTTATTTGGTCATTCAGCAAAACTTTGTGTACTACATATTTTGTGCAACTTTTGCTCTTCTTCTCTCTTTTGTCTCTACTCTGTATGAAGTTCATTCAATCATTCTTATATGTGAAAATCAATTTGCTAAGGAAATGCATTCCCTGTTCAATCAGAGCATCCCAAACCCACCCCCATTTCTTGCTGTCTTGCTCTCCAAAATGAGGACCCATTCAAGTGAATTTGAAGAGTTTGTAATCTGTTCAGTTTTTCGAACACGAGAAAAAGGTGATGTTAAAGATATATTACATATTTTTCTTGAAGGTATAAAATGAGATGAAAATATCCCTTATTCGCGCAACAAATAAGCACCTGCATGTGTAGCCCTCCAATGTGTGGATCTCACTTATATTTTAGAGAAAGTTAGGGAGTTAAATTGAAAGTTGAAAGTTGAAGGTGATGTTAAGCACTTATATTTTAGAGAAAGTTAGGGAGTTAAATATATATATACTAAATATTTTTCTTGAAGGTGTATAAAAATGAGATGAAAAATATCCCTTATTCGCAACAAATAAGCAATGCATGTGGAGCCCTCCAATGTGTGGATCTCACTTATATTTTAGAGAAAGTTAGGGAGTTAAATTGAAAGTTGAAGATTTTTTACTTCTCCTCCATCCATCCATCCAGAGACTTCTTGATTTTCTTGATTACAGAATAAGATTCAAAACACAAAATTGTGTCATCATCACCTTTTTCAGGCATATAATTAAGCACAAGTTGGGCCTTCTTTCTGAATCAAAAGATCAAACTTGCTGATATATATATATAATTTAATCATTATAATCTCATACACAGAAAAGAAAGTCATCCCTGAAATCCAAGGACCACCAGTTCAGGCCTTCCAAATCACACACAACAAGACCCAACTAACAAAAATTCACATAATTTAGTTGAATCAATCAAATCCAACAAAAGTTATTCAAAATACATATCCGTCACAAAAAGGCAGAACAAAAGGTTCTGCATATATTGAAATTCACCCACATCCCCAGAATCAAAGAATCCAAAAAAGTCAAACATCCCATACTACGAACCCTCTCTCACCCCAAATCGACGCCATTCAATCGCAAAGAACATACCGTGTGAGACCCAAAATGACGCAAGCGACCGCGACCAAGAAAAGCGTCACAAAATCCCTCCCGGACCACCGCTTGACACCCCCCTTCACATCAACCCTCAGACTCTTCGCCCTCCTAAGCGCATCCACCTCCTTCATCAAATCAAACTCCAACCCCTTCTTCTTGAGCTCCTCCACGCACCGGCTCAACAGCACCGCATCCTCCCGTTCCCTCTCGAGGAGCCTCTTGGTGTGGCCCTCGACGTCGGTCTTGTATCGGACGGCCCAGATCAATGTGAGGGAGACGGAGAGGGAGCAGACGGTGGGGATCCAGGACCTTCGGCAGGCGGAGTTGGGGTTTGGGTAGGTGGAGGATTGGAGGAGGAGGAGGAGGAGGAGGGAGTGGAGAAGGAAGAAGGAGCAATAGAGGGCGGTGATTTCGCGGCGGAGGGAGTCGGTTTGGGATTCTTTGAGGGAGATGCGGCGGAGGAGGAGGTCCTCCTCTTTGAGCCACTGTTTGAGGAGGAGCTTGTGAGTTGGGGACTCTGCGATTTGGTGGAGTGGGTGGGTCTTCTTGTTGGTGGTGGTGTTGGTGGGTTCTGCCATTGTTGATGTTTGGGTCTTGTTAGAGAGAGAGAGTTTGAATTGGGTGGGGATGATAACGGTCATATTTGGGGATTTAAAAGTCTGATGTAACGGTCACATAGGGTTGGATTGACAAGAATGCCCCTGTTTTGTTGGGGGAATTACTCACGTGCTGTTAAATGTATAACGGTCGGATTTTTTGAATTTTATTATTTTTTTATCGGTGGTGTTCCCGGAATGGCCTCTTGAGAAACGGAAGCTCCAGAAATGTTATATTATTATCAAGATTTTTAGTTTTAAGTCTCCACGAACCATCATATTTAGTGATCGATCTTTTTCTTCTTCGTATTTAGATTTTAATCCCCATATTTAAATGATAGTTCCTTTTTAATCCCTAAGAGGGACCTATCCATAAATTATTTAATTTATTTTTTAGTCCCTGTGAGGGACCTATCCATGAATTATCCTTTAAATCGGGGGACTAAAACTTAAATACGAAGAAGGAAGGGATCGATCACTAAATATGATGGTTTGGGGGGACTTAAAACTAAAAATCCCTATTATCAATTCTAGGGGCATTTTTGTAATCATGATAAAATATACACTTACATATGCACTTAGTCAATTGAACCTATATTTAAATTTTATTAAAAATTTAAGTAAAAACTTTATCTGATATAGTGTGTCTCCAAACATCATTATGTGTTTTACTCAAATCTTCAAAAAATATGGTGTTGAAAAAAAAAATTAACAGTTTGGTTTGGTATGGAATATGGTTAGAGAGATTTTTGGGTGATTTTTTTCTCAAATTTAAATTTGGATAAACATTTGAATATAGAATTGGTGATTCTCTAATCTAACCAAAAACATAAAAATAATATTATATTCAAATTAATTAAATTCATTCCATTTTACTGAATCACATACTTATTAAGGTTTTTATTTTATTTTAGGGATTTTTAGTTTTAAGTCCCCACAAACCATCATATTTAGTGATCGATCCCTCCCTTCTTCGTATTTAGCTTTTAGTCCCCAGATTTAAATGATAGTTCCTTTTTAGTCCCTGAGAAGGACCTATCCATAAATTATTTAATTTACTTTTTAGTCCCTGTGAGGGACCTATCCATGAATTATCCTTTAAATCGGGGGACTAAAAGCTAAATACGAAGAAGGGAGGGATCGATCACTAAATATGATGGTTTGTGGGGACTTAAAACTAAAAATCCCTTTGTTTTATTGGTAATGCATACTTATTAAGTTACTGTATCAACGGCTAGATATTGATAGTGATTAGGTCCATCAAAAATTGTCAAGGATCGGGTATTTGTGTTTTTTTTTTTTAGGAAAAGGGAGAGACTACCACGATTTTCTATTAGAAGTGACCCAATACAAGTATTTCAGTAAAAGTAAAACGAAGATATAATGATAGAAAGTAAAAAAAAAAAAGAGCAACATAGAAGGGGAAAGAGGGACATGAGGGAGATAAATGGTCTGGGCAGAAGAAGTAATTGCCCGAACCAACTCAACCAAAACATGCTATCTGCTCGAACCAACTCAACCAAAACGTGCATGCCAGGATTTGTAAAGGTTCCTACGAGAAAAGGTTAATGAAATATGGATTTGCATCATCTCATATGCCTTCAAAACTCTGAAACAATGCTCTCTCTCTCTCTCTCTCCTTTTTTTTTATGGGGGGGTGGGTGTTGGTTTGGAGGAGTCTCACATTGAAGGGTTGAGATAGGCTTCATAAAGAGAATGAGCTTCATAAAAAAATGATGCTCCAACTGCCTTCACTTCACACAATAAAAACATGATCCAAAGAGGAGGGAGGAACAGGGGAGATTGGATCATAAGGTCTAGTTTGCATTTTTATTTTTATTTTTTATTTCTCACTTGAAATATTAAATTTTATTTTTACTTATTTTTTAAAACTACTTCACCATAAGAGGACACATTAGCTCAAGAAAGAAAACTTAGCAGTATATTATTTTGCTCATGATTTACAATCATCATCAAGTTGAGAAAATAAAAATAAAAGTTATGATTCCATTATTCCACATTCCTGTATCAAATAAAGTTGGACGGCTAGTAAAACACAGATGCAAGAGGTGACAGATTAACACGAATTTGGCAGATTTTAAAAAAAATTTCGATGAATTTTCCTGTGACTGCCGATGATGATCACATGCACTAACATTTTATTTTAAGCATTGTATTGAGTTTGAAATAATAGATCTTTTCTATCAATTATTATTATGTTACTTATTTGGAAAAAATCCATATAGCCCCCCACAATCTTTATGATATCCATATAACTCCCTGTAATCTCAATATATCCATATAACCCCCTGTAAACACACCATAAATGCAAATAACCCCCTGCGGTTAAATTTTTTTTAACAGAATTGAAATATTTCGGACATATTGCGTTATCTAAACCATGGTTAACAAATATGTATTCTTTTAACCCCCGAAAAACGGTCAATACTTTAAAAAAAAAAAACTCATATTTCTAATTTTACACTTTTTAAGGGTTTTTTTTAGAAGTATTAGCTGCTTTTAGAGGGTTAAAAGAATACATATTTGTTAACCATGGTTTAGATAACGCAATATATCCGAAATATTCCAATTCGGTTAAAAAAAATTTAACCGCGGGGGGCTATTTGCATTTATGGTGTGTTTTTAGGGGGTTATATGGATATATTGAAATTACAGAGGGTTATATGAATATCAGGAATATTACAGGGGGTTATATGGATTTTTCCCTACTTATTTTCATTCACCATCGAACTTTCAAACTAGGTGTTGGGTTCGAATCTTGTCAGTGCTGATAGGAGAAGATTTGATTAGGAAATATAAAACCAAAAAAAAGTTTTTCAAAAAAACAAAAAAAATAAAAACTTTGATGAATAAATATTCTTTTTTTGTTTTTAGTGAACGGCAGACAGACGCCTCAATTTTATTATTAACGTTCAACGAATATCAAAAGCATATAAAAGCATAAAAAGAGCATCTCTGAAACAAGGACCGGTAGAAGAGAAGTCTACCGGTTACTTCCAATATACTGAATAATGTTGTGAATATGGTGGATAACCACCACTTCTCTAACCCATAACCTCCCCCACTCTTCAACTCCATAACCCTCCTATCTTAATCACCCCACTAACTACCCCTTCACCTCTTTAGCTTGTAACTCCCAACCTTTGGTACCCTATAAATAGAAGGGTATTGCCTTGTATTCTATGAAAAAACCAACAAATAGTGAATAAGAATCTCTCTCTACTTTTCTTCTCTATATACTTGTATGCTTTGTTTATAAGAATGTTCAATTATTCTATTTAGTTTACAACACGTTATCAGCACGAATAAGCTTTTGGTTTTCAAGCCCACACAAAATCAGAGAGAATGATTCGACTCAATGGTTTGTATTTTTTTGGTGATGTGTGCAGGGACTGGTTCAACATAAACGGTATTATATATGTGTCTCATATGGTATATGTTGATTTCTTTGTCAAACCGTGAGCTTTTACAGGTGTCACTCATGCATGCTAACTATTTTTCATTTTGATCTTATCTCATCACTATTTCTCTCTTTGTTCTCTTATCTGATGAGTATGATGTAATCATTTCATTGTATTTGTATATATTTGATATTTACACCATCATAGTCATTGTGAATATCCCATTATACAAGTCTATTGATTAATAAATAAATTGATGCAGCTCAAGAACATCAGTTACATGTTTTTTTATTGATGTCAATTTATTTATCCTCTGAATACATATATTAGATTTAATTTAAAGACTTCATCTTGAAGATATTATTCAAATATGTTGTTGCAAACTTTTAACCAAGTCGGTTAGCAACACAAGTATAATGCAAGATGCACCGATTATTTAATTTATATATGCATTTGTTTTATATTATTGTTTGTATATAGTTTATCTGTTGTGGAATAATATTTTCCACAATGATAAATCTGTTCTTTGTATATATATTATATATTATTATTAAAAGTATTGATCACACCAAAACAATATTTATATGGTGACTTTTGTACACATTTCTTTCTTATTTCTTCTATTTGAAGCCCTATTTGTTGTTTACAAGGAGTTGAGGTAAATCTATGTATAAATGACACTAAATTTATATGCTGTAACAAGTTTATTTTTACATCTTAAATTCAAGGTTTATTTACTTATGAGTGATTTATTTTGATATTACAAAGTCTTGTGTCCCTGCAGGATCAGACAAAAAATGTTATTACATGGATCCCTGAAGAATCATGTAAAAGATATGATTAAAAATGTCCCTGAAGGACTATGATTATATTGTATCCATGAAGGATCATACAAATTTTATTTTATTTTATCCCTGAAGGACTGTACAAAAATTATGATTATATGAATCTTTGAAGGATCATGTAAAATTTTATTTTGTTCTATCCCTGAAGGACTATACAAAAATCATGATTGCTCGTGTCCCTGTAGGACCAAACAAAAGTTATATGATATATTTTTCGGGTCCTTGAAGGACCAAATAATAAAAAAAAGATCCATGTATCCCAGCAGGAACATGTAAATTATGATTAGATTTCACCATCATCATCATAATGAAGAGGATTTAAAGATTAATACCTCATTGACAAAGGTCCACCGGCCATTATGCCTCAAATATGCTCCAGTTGTAGCAATATTGAGAGCATTAATTTTATATATTCTCGTTGCCGAACAACGATTTTTTTAAAATATCATGTAACTCAACTCAATGGCATAGCATCATTACCCGAAGTAAATGCATTTTATTTTATGTTCGCCATGGAAGTTGTGGTCATGAATGATGAGATCATGATTTATATAGTTGAGAAAGCACAACAATCATAAAGTTTGTAAAATATCTCAAATCACTAGAAGTGATTTGCTATTAAACTAAAGCAAGGCAAAAGTTGCATAACAAACCCCTAAAATGCAAAGGAAAATTATTGTCATCTATTTGGTATTTCATAACATAATTTTGGTCACGTACCTGAAGTACGTCCAAATCTTTAAATTGGTTGCATACCTGAAGTACGCTTAAACTCTTTATTGGTCATGTACTTGATATATGATTAGATATTTGTCAATTTTATATTTACGTCTTTATTTTTTTTATTATATGAAATGCACTTTCATATTTATCTTATTTTTTGAGTTTAACATTAATTAATGCAAATGATAATATTATTTTTGGTATTATAAACTTGGTCGAAGGCTCCAGAAGGGCAGATATCATGTTATCAAGAGATACAAAATTTTGTATCAACGATGCATTGTATTCATGTAGATCCAGAAGAAGTCTACTGAAGATACCTATCTCAACATATGCCATTTTAAAATTATGGAGTATCTATGCATTAATAATGTCTCATGCCAGAAGCATACATTAGAAAAGCTTTATGCTCTCTCCTAAGGGTTATTATAAATATCCATATTTACTCATATAAACTAGAAGTTCTATGATCTTTATGATTTGACATGACCGTCTCGGATATCCATGGTACACGATGATGCGTTGAACTATTCATTTGGGCATATACTAAAGAACTAGAAGATTCTTTTGCTCGATGATAGTTTTTACCGCATGATTTGTGGATTTCCATTTTAATGAGACAATATTCCCGCCGTTAGGGGGAGGGAAGAACGTACCTGAAGTACGATCTGTTCCTGAAGAACAACGAGAATTATCGTGGAATACATCCACTCTGTCTTATCTAGACTCACGTACCGCTCAACGTGAAAATCAAATTCCTAATGCACGCCAGATGCGTGATAGACCTATAGGTTCAAAAAAAAAATTCAGCTCCCCAGAAGTGGAGATCAAATGTAAAATCATGCTCTAATAATGCTCCAGAAGAAGTTATACATAATGTTCCAGAAGAGATTATGAACAATAGATCCACTTTCTCTAAAACTCTAGAAGAGTATAATGTCCATGAAGAGAAACGAGTTCCAGAAGTGACTACACAAACTCTTGAAGAGGAAAAGGTACCTAATAATATTAAGATCTCTATATTTTATATGCATATAAGAGAAATGTGGAATCGCAAATAAATGATCATCGATGACATATTTATCATACAAAGTAGATTCTCCTTCTATTATAAGATATCTTGAACCATTGACAGGGGATGTTTTTACCGCTCGATTTGTGGATTGTCATTTTGATGAGACAATATTCCCGTCGTTAGGGGGAAAAAGTCCGTCGCCAGAAGAACGACGTGAACTTACATGGCAAACTCCATCTTTGTCTCATCTTGATCCTCACACTAATCAATGTGAAACTGAAGTGCAAAGAATCACCCATCTTCAAAGAATTGCGCATCAATTGCCAGATGCATTCAATGATGCAGCAAAAGTGATGAAATCACATATTCCAGCTGCTAATACTCCAGCTCGAATTAATGTTCCAATAGGAAAAACTGTTAATATGCCGGCTAATGAATCAACAAAACACGCCTGAAGCGTGGAAGACCTATAGGCTCAAAAGATTCAGCTCCCCGAAGGAGAAAAACAATGAAGAATAATTCTCTAGAAGAGTATGAAACACTTGAAAGACCCACAATAATAACTCCTACAGAGGAAGAAGCCCTTGAAGTGACACAAGTCCCCGAAGAGACTGACGTCCCTGAAGTGACGCCCGTGCATGAAGAACAAGTACATGGAAATGAAGAAATTTCATAAATTATGCAAATTCACAAATATTGTGGGATCGAAAGCAAGTGCTTGTTGATGATATATTCTCATTTGCAGTAGCTACAGAAATCATTTCAGATAATGATTTAGAACCACGTTCAGTGGATGAATGCAGACGAAAAAATTGTTGGCCACAATGGAAAGCTGCTATTCAAACAGAATTGGATTCACTTGCAAAACACCAAGTATTTGGACCAGTAGTCCTAACCCCTGAAGGTGTTAAACCAGTAGGATGTAAATGGGTGTTTGCGAGAAAACGAAATGAAAGAAACGAGATTGTTAGATACAAAGCTCGTCTTGTGGCACAGGGTTTCCTGCAGAGACCTGGGATAGATTTTGAAGAGACATATTCTCCTGTGATGGACACAATCACATTTCGGTATTTAATTAGTCTTGTAGTCTCAGAAGGACTTGACATGCATCTAATGGATGTGGTTACTGCATATTTATATGGAAAATTAGATACCGACATTTATATGAAAGTTCCTGAAGGACTAAAATTGCCTGAAGCAAAACCACAACACATGTACTCAATCAAGCTAAGACGATCCTTGTATGGATTAAAGCAATCTGGACGAATGTGGTATAACCGTCTTAGTGAGTACTTAATAAAAGAAGGATATGTCAATGATCCAATATGCCCCTGTGTATTTATTAAGAAAACGGAACTCGGATTTACCATTATTGCAGTATATGTTGATGATATTAATCTAATTGGAACTCCTGAAGAGCTCGAAAAGGCTTCCGAATATCTGAAAAAGGAGTTTGAAATGAAAGATCTTGGAAAAACAAGATACTTTCTCGGCTTGCAAATTGAGTAAAGTTCAAATGGGATACTTGTTCATCAAACAACATATGTTGCAAATGGAGATACTTCAATAGTAGTAAGGTTACTTGACCCAAAGAAGGACCATTTTCGTTCAAAAGAAGATACTGAAAATCTTCTTGGTCTTGAAGTACCATATCTTAGTGCAATTGGCGCCTTATTATATTGGCCTAATGCACTAGACCTAACATTAATTTATTGGCCAGATTTAGCTCTGCACCAACTCGAAGGCATTGGAATGGTGTGAAGCACATTTTTTTGTTATCTTCGTGGAACGTCAGACATGGGTCTATTCTATGCAAAGGATTCCAATAATGGTGCACAACTAAAGGGTTGTGCAGATTCAGGATATCTTTCAGATCCTCACAAGGCTCGCTCACAAACAGGCTATGTATTCACTTACGTGGCACATCAATCTCTTGGCGATCTACGAACCAGACTTTGGTCGCCACGTCTTCTAACCACTCTGAGATTCTTGCACTCCACGAAGCAAGCCGGGAATGCGTGTGGATAAGGTTTTTAATTCATCATATTCGTACTGCATGCGGACTATCTCTCATTACAGATGTTCCAACAACTATATATGAAGACAATGCAGCATGCATTGCTCAAATCAAAGGGGGATATATCAAGGGTGATAGAACGAAGCATATTTCTCTAAAATTCTTTTACACTCATGAGCTCCAGCAGAGACATGAAATTGATGTTCAACAAATTCAGTCAAAGGACAATCTTGTAGATTTGTTTACTAAAGCTTTGTCGACATCAACATTCAAGAAGCTGGTGTATGAAATCGGGATGCGACGAGTTTGCGACCAAAATTCTTGAAATCTTGTACTTATGAGGGGGAGTAATTTTTTAATGACATTTTGCGAACTGTACTCTTTTTCTTTCGCCTAGGTTTTGTCCCATTGGGTTTTTCTAGCAAGGTTTTAATGAGGCAGTGTCAAACGCATACACCATTATACGATTAAGTTACATTGTACTCTTTTTCCTTCGCTTTGGTTTTTTCCCATTGGGTTTTCCAAGCAAGGTTTTAATGAGACAATTATCTTAGCGTGGTGGTCATCCAAGGGGGAGTGTTGTGAATATGGTGGATAACCACCACTTCTCTAACCCATAACCTCCCCCACTCTTCAACTCCATAACCCCCTCATTCAACTCCATAACCCTCCTATCTTAATCACCCCACTAACTACCCCTTCACCTCTTTAGCTTGTAACTCCCAACCTTTGGTACCCTATAAATAGAAGGGTATTGCCTTGTATTCTATGAAAAAAATCAACAAATAGTGAATAAGAATCTCTCTCTACTTTTCTTCTCTATATACTTGTATGCTTTGTTTATAAGAATGTTCAATTATTCTATTTAGTTTACAACACATAAATACTAATTGAGCAGAATTTTACCATTTATAGGCTCTGTTCCCTACCACATATGCTGCCCGCACAGACACACAGCATTTGCATGAATCAAAACCAAAAACCTGAAAAAAATGTAAGAATTGTAACCATAGTAACTATAATAAACAGATTGAAATGGTGTTTCTGTACAATATGTAAATATAAAAAAAAACCAAAAAAACAACACATTGTTGCATTAGCCTCTTTATCACACAAGATATTGTTTTCTTTCTCTGCTTTACTCCTGATCATCCATGAGAAAAAAAAAAATATAAGAAACTCCCTGCCATTTACAAAAGAAGGCAAATTATCCAACTGAGATTAAAGTCAATACAAAGTTCAAAAAAAAAAAAGTCAATACACATCACTTGATTATCGACCCCGTCATACATGGTACACCATACCCACCTCGATCAGCGCCTCATGAGGTATCCCAAGCGCGACCGCTGGCCTCCTGAAATTCCTCCTCAGAAAACCATACACAAAGTCGATCGCAACCTTCTTCAGCAAAGGAGATGGTCTACGAGCCACAACGCACGTGTGACCAATCATATAAGCCACCCCAGACTCACGCGCCTCGACCAGTTCCCTCACATTGTTCTCTTTTAGTCCTTCACATTGCAAAAACTCCGCCACTCGAACAATAAGCCTGTTTTCGAATTCGTAGCTTTCTCGATCATCCTTGTATCCATACCGGACAACACACTGGAAAAGGCGGTACTCTGGTGGACCAATTCTGCTGATCATGAACTGCTCATGTGGAGGGACTTTGGGGACCATCAGTGATTGCATGGACACAAAGATCAGAATCCGGTGGAAAGCAGGGAAGTTGGTTACAAAGTGGGCGAACATCGGTGGGACACCATAGGAAACATTGGAACATACGAGACCAATACCAGGAACTCGAACTATCCCCAAGCTAGGGCTGAGACTCAACAGCTGGTCCAGGCAGACCTTGTTTTGAAGCTCGAAGTCCTGTTTCTTGGACGTCCCGTAGTGCCAGGTGCACATCATGGAGAGGACAATGAGGGAGATGAGGAGAGGGAGCCAGCCTCCTCTGAGGATTTTGACGAGGCAGGACGAAAAGTAGAGAAGCTCAACAGAACCAAATATGGCGACGAATGAGAGTGCTGCGAGTGTAGTTCTTTTCCAGATGGTGGTGATGACGAGGAACATCAAGCATGTGGTGACGAACATTACTGTGATCACCGCAAGACCTAGAGATTTAAAGAGGAGTAAGATATCATCACAAAAAGGAGGCCGAAACCTCAAAAGAACAAATGTCTATTGTGGTTATCTAATGTCTCAATATGTTCTTAAGTGAATCTGTCAACATCATCCAGCCAGCCAGCCATAACAACTAACAAAGTAATGGTTTTTTGTCAATTTTTTTTTCATTTCCTTAAGAGGGCACAATTTCTACTCTATTAAGAGTCCAGCAAAAAAGTCTTTTGAATGATCTTTTTGAGATGCTCTTCAAGAGATAATGTGGGATGAAGAGAATTTTTGTTTTGTATCATTTTCTTGGCATGGGTAACCATGTTCTTCAAGAAAACCTTGGTTACTATTATATGAACATTCATATTCCAATTTAGTATCAGTAACGGGATAAAAAAAACTGAAAATAAGGCCTTATGTTCTTACCTCCCCCCCCCCCCCCCCCCCTTTGGGTTAAAGATATTTGAGTCCCTGCAAACATCTATAAACCCATATAAATCCTTGTAAACTTGGGACAAGACAATTACATCCTTAGAAACACAGAAAATGTCTAATACATCCCTATTGTGAATTATTGTTATCCCATCATGATTAAAATTAACCATGGGTGTGATTTTGACTATTATACCCTCCACAATTTAAACCATGGTGATTAATAGAAGTTTTTTTAAATTGTGTAATCACCTCATCAAAATATAAATTTAAAAATCTAAGTAATATTTGTGCTAAATACAATACATAAATAAAGTCATCCTCACCATTACAATTGTTTGAAATAGAATAATAATGGAGTAGCAAGCAACACAAATGGCAAAATCCGCAAAGAAAAAAAAAGTGAAAAAGAGTTTGATCAAGTGCAAAATTGTCATTTAAAAAGATCTATATGTTTTTTTCTATTTTTTTAGTGATTTATATGGGTGTTTAATTTCACACGGATGAAATATTATGAAAATATATCATTAAATTGGATAAAAAGTTAACTCAAGGACTAAATTGACTAACTATAGCAGGTTCAAGAACTTGTATGTCCAACTCCCAGTTTGTAAGGACTTATATGGATTTATGGATGTTTAGAGGGACTCATGTCTTTAACCTTCTTTTTTTTGAGAAATGGTGCTCCCCAGGATTTGATCCATTGACCTCTTTCACAGAGATGAGAGGTGCTTGCCGACTTAACCATGCCCTTACCCCCACCCCCCCCCCCCCCCCCCCGGTTCGATTCACAAATAGCTTATCAGAATATAAAACAGTTATACGGGGATAGAAAAAAATTAGATGATGTCATGTTTGGTTACTAATCCTTTCTCCATTTGGGTAAATTTTGTCTTTTGTGTTTATTAGAATATAGTTATAGTTTCGGATAAATAAACATGAATAAACTATATCTACCACCACGGGTATAGTTATCTATTTGGGTAAATTTTGTCTTTTGTGTTTATTAGAATATAGTTATAGTTTTGGATAGATAAACATGAATAAATTATATCTACCTCCGCAGGTATAGTTATAAAGGGTTATTCTAACTTTCCAATGCATAACTATTCAGGTTTATCAATTCTAAAGAAGCATGTTATTTTGAGTGTTAAGCATATTCTTTCCTATTCCACTTTCTTATTCACAAATTGAATGGAGACTTAAAGTTTTACACTCTCAGCCATAATCATCATGCTATGCCAACTCAGGAAAGTACTCCACATATTTCATGGCTTTGCAGAAGAATCTTATGTAGAACAGTAAAACTCCCATCAACACCAAGGCCTCATTCACTCACCATAAATAAATTTGGGTACACTGGATTCACATAATTAAAAAATAAATAAATAAATTTGGAGAAGTGCATACCATAGGCATTCCCAATATGCTCGGTATCTTTGAAGCCAATGGTGACAGCAAGGCACAGGACCATCAGACACCAGTTCACCTCAGGTATGTATACCTGCCCATGTATCTCACTAGATTTGTGTATGATCTTCACACATGGAAAGCACTTCAATGACCTACACTGGCTAATTATAGAGAACGTCGCTGAGATGATCGCCTGGCTCCCCACCACTGTCGCCAGTGTTGCAATAATAAATACAGGCCAAAATATAAATTCTGCATGATTAAGAATTAGAAATGAAACATGAGGAATAAAGCAACCATATTATTCTAATAAGGAACAAAATTAGTTTTATAAAACAAAAGAAGATAGAACTGAATCTTGTCCCATTGTGCTTTGAAATAGGAATTCATTAATTTTAGTCCATAGAAAGAGTGAGAATATGAAGACTTAATGATTTCACATTATTTATGGCACTGCAATTTAATTTCAGATGGTAATATTTTAAACTACTGAATCAAACAGGTAACTTTAACATAAAATTGTTTTTGCATGAATTTCTTTGCATCTGTCCATTATAGATGTCTGCTATGCAGTAAATCAGCAAGATCCCAGTATTATGAGCAGAAAAATAAGTTCACTGCCAGATAGTAACAGAAACAGAGAAATTATTTAAGAAAAAAAAAATCAAGAGTATATCATGATACATATTTCTGTCATCTGGAAGTAATATATTCGAGATCTTCTACAGTATAACTTCTTTTTTTATTTATCGAAGTCATCAATGTCTACTACAAAAAGGATGACAGCTATAAAGAAATTAAGGAACAAGAGCAGCATATAAAAGTGAATGTCAACACTTCTATATAAGCAGGCATCTCACTTAAGAGAGAAGATTGTTACCAGGTATGGCTTTATAAAAGCTTCTCTGGAGATCAGCTTTGTGTTTAGAGAGATAGGCAGCCTCACCCATGTATGCAAGAATTAAGCAGGGATAAACAACTCCTGTAAATGCCATCTGCCATTAAAACATATATCTTAAAATAAAAATCAAGCTAGCCCACATGGCTATGCACTTACTGACTCCAAAGTGTCTTATCAGAAAACAATATAGAAGATTTTAATGTAATAGAAAACTCACGGTGACACCACATAATATCCTGAAAATAATAAAATATAGCACCCTTCTTCATGAATGGACTTTCATATGAGATTTATTCCTGATATAAGTGGGCATACTGCATTAATTAAAGGATCCTTTCACACATTTCCTTTGATTGTACATCTTAATAAAAGCAGATGGAAAAAATTGATCTCTCTTGTTTGGGTAGAAAATTCAAACATGTTGCATGTGCATTAAATGCCTGCAAGCTCATTATGTATGAAGCAAAAGAATGGAGAGGCATGGGCTCTGAACAGTTACACAACCCATAACTAAGAATTTTTTTTTTCATGGCTTCATCATACCTTGAATGAAAAAGCTCCAAACATCTTTAAAAAAAAGCAGATCAACTTACATGGAGATGGAAAGCTGATTAAAAATTCATATATTACCTCAACCATCTATGAATGAGGATCTTATCAATAATATCTATATAGAAGTTATATGTGAATGCAGAAGATAGTGGGGAAGTGGAGGTTACAATCCTATAGAACACTCCATTTTCTTAGTGTAATATTTGAGTTCTTGTATTGGGCTCATTGGTATGCATCAAGATAAAATAGCTCCACAGTCTAATAAAACTATCCTGAATAACAAGAAATCTGGCATGTTGAAAACTTTAAAAAACAAAATCACTTTTAAAGAAGACCTCACCCTGAGAGAGAGCTTAGAGAAGTGGCCAAGATCAGCAAACATGGCCTCGGCACCTGACAAGCAGACCATATTCACAAGAATTAGAATCTGAGAGAATCTCAGAAAAATTTCAAAATAAAAAATTATCTTAACTGGGATGATGCCAATTACCTGTAATGCATAGAACAATCCCACCAAGTGAACTCCAACCATCTTTTCCCCTAACCTTAAAAAAGTTGTATATATAATACGGTGATAAAGCACGAAAAACATGGGGATTCCATAGTATTATGTTGTAAATGCCAACCGCACTTATACAGACAAGCCAAGCTATCAAGACTGGAGCAAAAAGAAACCCAACCCTGTGTGTTCCATAGTGCTGCAGGGAAAATAGTCCCACTATTACAATACAGGCGATGAACACCGTATAATCTGCATGAATCCAAACACAAAGTTGACAACAAATTATTGGGCTAGATAGAAAGTTTGTACGCAGAATTGAAATAGGCGTACTTGAATCGTGCAGACTATACTCTAAATTAATTTTATTTTTCGTTCATATCATATCAAGAAAGCAGATGCTCCATTGCAATACATATAAATCCTTAGTCAACAGCAACTGAAAGTCTGTATTTGCAAACATGTGTCTGGTGTTTTTCCCCAATAAAAAATATACATTTCTAATTAATATAATACACCCGTATAATGGTACTTACTCTCATGTAGATTTGGGACTTTGGTCTGAACTCCAGAAACTGCTGAAAGGACTGAAAAAAAAATAGATGTTAGCAACCACAGAATTAATTCTAGCTTCAAAATAGTAAACTAAAGAAGAACCAATTTTATTTATAAAAGTAAAGAAAAAATTTCTCAATTTCAAGAGACCCAGACTACAAGTAGCAAAAAAGTTACCAGTCAAAAAAGGACCTAATGCTTCCAAAAACAATGTTAAATATATGTATTGTAACTTTGAGATCACCATTTATTGGAAGAAAACCAAGATTCCTACCTGACATTGTTGGTGTAAGGACGCCATCACCAATGACCATACTAGTTCCAAGGAGCACTGCAAGAAACAGAATTATCCGGGAACTATGGTGCTTCTCAAAGAATTCCTTTATCAATGCACTGGTATTTGTTTCTATGGTGAAGTTTTCAGTATCACAATTCGAAGTCTGCTCATACGCAATGTAGGGGCTGTTCAAAAGTCCTACCTTTGCACGTCGGCAAAGCAATGAATACAAAGCAAAGGTCCCACCTACAAGAAGCCAAAGCAAGCTACATACAAATTGAAACAGAATAATAAATGACCAATCTTTATGTGGGTTCATGAAACCACCTTCACCATTGTCGTCAGCTCCCAATACAAATATGATGTATTTCAAAAGTGGGATGAGTGTCAAAGTCCAAAAAACCAATGATAGGACACCGAAAATCTCGTCATCGTCCTCATGTAATTGTAACCTCCCAGAGAAAGTACTCTTGTAAACATAAATGGGGGAGATGCTCAGGTCACCATAAACGACTCCAAAGCTCTGATACGCCAAGATTAACGTGCTTTTGTATACTCTCTGCCACCACAACTAAACATATAAGATTGTCTTGAAAATTCACAAGAACCCAAAATCAGTGAGAAATCCAACAAGAAGAAGAAAAATCAAAAATTCAAAAACAAAGTTACAGTTATTAACCCAATAAAAGACAATAACTGATTAACAGTTAATTCAACTCCCATACAAGGTTGTCAACTATTACTTGCAAAAAAAAAAAAATGACACCCGCAATAAGATTGTTCAGATAAATAACATTAAGAGTTCAAAACAAATCAAACAAGCACACAATCAACAAAACTGGTGTATTTAAACTATTGCGAATTCATTATAGCACAGACCGGATTGAGACGATTCGTTCGACCGAATGGCTCTGTCAAGCAAACAATTCAAATAACACTTCAATTAACCCAAAAAAAAAAAAATTGATTTTTTGGTGTCTCAAGAGCAATTCAAGGAAAATTAACCCCACTGAAAAGAAAAAAAAAATCAAATACAGAGGCATCCAATGCCACCATTAATTAAAAAAAAAAAAAAGGATTTTGAAAGAGAGGGAGAGAAGGAAAACTAGACTACACAAAAACAAAAAAAAAAATTAATAACAAAATATCACTTTTTGTGGCCAAAAAACAAAACCCAATCGGTTTCTTAAAAAAACATCACCAACAGAAGCACAAAAACGAAAACCCAAAATACAAAACAAACAAAAACCGACCAAAAACACTCACCAGGGACTGAAACCGAGGAGTCCCAGTTCCCGAATCGATGTTCATCTCTTTAAAACCTCCCCCAACTCCGATTCTTCAACCCGTCTCTAATTCTCTTGAATTCTCGGTTCTTCTCGATTCAAGTCAAGCATTGAAGAGAGAGAGAGAGAGAGAGTAGCGGTTATGAAAAACGTGGCGAGAGAGAAATGGAGAGTAGTGAAGGCGCCAAAATGGGTTCTCGCATTTATGGCTCTTTTGGCTCTTTAATTTAACTACCTTTGGTAAAGAAAAAAATTATTTTTATTTTTTAGAGTTTCACTCTCACTCGAATGAATCTTTCTTTGTTTTTCTGGTCTGGTCTATTTATTTTTGTTTTTTTTCCCCTAATCCTAAGGGACTTGGCATCAGAGGTGGGTTGATAATTTTTTATATCAAACATCTTTTTGTTTTGATAAATGGACTGAAAAAATTATATATATATTACAATTTAAAAATTAAATATCATTTAAAAGACTGCAATTTCTACATAATTAAATATAAAAAATTTTTAGAGACATTTTTGTCTTTTACATGTATCAATTTGTCTTTACAATTATTTATAAGGACTGTAATGTCTATTCAATTACATGTGAAAGTCTTTCAAGGGAAATTTTGTTTTTTGCGGTGAATAATTTGTTTTTATGATTATTTTTAGGGACTACAATATACACATAATTTAATGTAAAAGTCTTTCAGGGGCAATTTTGTCTTTTGCAGAGACTAATTTGTCTTTATGACTGTTTATAAGGACTTCAATGTCAACACAATTATATGTGACAGAATATTCTGGAAATATTCCGTTAAGTTTGGATGGAAATTTAACTCAGGGATGATAATTGGATTTTTCTGAGTTTTCAGGGACTCGTACGTCTGTCCTAATTTTAGTAGGGACTTATATAGGTTTTCCCATGTTTGTAGGGACGTAGATGTCTTTAACACTTTATTTTATCTTATTTTAATTTTTTTTGTCCTTCTTTGGTGGTGGGGTGACCCGTTGGGATATGAAACTTATAAATAGAACTTCAAAAGCTCCTATCTTCACAATTTATTTATAAAAACAAATAACCAAATCAGTTCATTAGTTATTATTGAGTGCTGATACACGCAGCCCGTTTTTACAGTCTCCTTTGCACTTGTACGCTATGATAACATAGTGTATACTACAATATCATAATATATATTGCGTTAGCATAGTATATACTGCAGTCTATTTTTTTTTGTTTTTTTTTACCATGAAAAAAAAAATACTAATGTATCTCAGAATATACTTCATTTCATATAATAACATGCACTTCAAAGAGTGAGTGTATAATTTTATTAAAAAAAAGGGGGGGATGAACTACAATTAGGGTTGTAGTGGGGGTTATATGTATCTTTTTCCTTAGTTATTTCACCGAAATGTGGGCCGAGCTATAGTCCGGCCCAGCCAACTCTAAAATTCACCTATAGTTGGAATCTAAGTTAGACAAATGATTCACTCAGGTTCAAGATATAGACGGTACATGTTTTCATTTTATTTAAATCATATATCTCATCCAATTAAATATATAATTTTATGAAAAGTGAAGTGAATAGTCTAGTTAATCGAATAATATCATTTATAAAAAATGTAAAGTTTCTAATGAATTATATATCACAATAAATTCCTAATGAATCCTCTTAACTTTGTCTTCCATTATGAGTAAAATATGCTAACGAAGTATATATGATTGTAAAAAGGAGTAAGTATCATAAAGCTCATTAAGTTTGTTTGTGACAAAAATAAATCCGGAGGGATAACGTCAAGTATTTTAAAGGGAGATTATTTTGGTATTGTAGTTCTTTTCTTTTTCTACTAAATATTTATTTTATTTTAAAGTTTTATCTTTTGTATTTATAAATAGAACATTTGACTTCTCTAATATAATAAAAATCATCTAAAAAATTCTAGATCTATGAAGCCTGCTTCATTTAATGAGATATATACTTTGTTCAAAATATTTAAATATTGTGTGTAACATCGCCTATCTCCAAAGACATTACATCGGTATACAAAAAAAGGTGACGCATTAAGTTCAGAGTGAAACACTTATAAGGGGATAAATGTATGACACTGACAGTTAAATAATAATATATTTAATTTAACACAAAAATGAAAATTTTCTATTGCACTTACATGCTAGAATAAAATCTATATGGTATTTATTTTGATTTTTACGAATCAAAACAATGATAAATTCATAGGTTTTATAATCTCTTAAATTAGAACAATTTATACTCACAATTTTTTCATCTTGTCAAACTAAACCATCTATCTGTATACTTACAGAAAGTATTTTAGTTTTTAACTTTATTTCTGTTATAACATTTTTATTTTTTATTTTACCCTTAATATGTTATGTAGTGATTATATTGAATTTTGGTTCTAGATTAGGGACAACAATGGAAAAAAAATTAGAAAATTTATCTATATTTTATTCAAAAATTTAATGTGAATACATTGAAAAGATGATATTATATATTTACCAAATTTATCTTTTTAAATTTCACAATGGCTTAATTAAAAAATAAATTTATAAATATTTTTCAATTTAAAAATAATAATAGTAAACTCGATATTTTTGTTGGGATATTTTTTCAATTTAAATTTAAACTGCAATAAACATGGCCACTATTATCCTTGTTTTAAATAAATATATAAATATAGAGTCCTGCAACATGGGCCCCAAGTTTTAAGCCCCATTTAAAAGTCCTATTAGGTGTCATAATCTCATTGGCTGGATGTTTGACTTTTAAATTACTTGAAAAAGCAAAATACCTGAATACCCTTCATTAAAAACCCATGGTTTTTTTCTCCCACTTTCTCCCTCCTTAGCAAAAGAGCGGGTACTTTGTTTATAAAATCAAGCGATCCTTGTTTTTTAAGAAGAAAATTCGTCACTTTTCTCTTTTTATGTTGCGGTCATAAAGACGAATTTCTCTTGTTCTATACCAAAGTGGGCTTATTATCGTTAATCTTCCTTGTATGCTGGCACTTCTACACGTATGAATGAGAATAAAAAAGAAGCAAATCAAACTCTTTGTGGCTCTCGGAAACAAATGTTTGAAAAAAACGTCTAACAGCTTCTCCAATAAAATCAAATGCCATAAAAAAAAACTTTCAATGTGAAAAGAAGCCATCAAAACTCATCCAAGCTCCATTAATCATTTCATGAAAATCATGGAATTGGAGGAGTAAGATGGGGGAAATTTGTACACTTGATCAAGAACGAGGAAGGAATCTGAGTTTCTAATCCCAATGTATTTGCTGCTACTGCAGGCATCGATTTTGAAACAAAAGATATTTTTTTACCTAAAAATCATATGGGAACAAAATGAATATGTCTAAAAAACAGAATGTGGAAGTGATTCCACTAATTGAAATGAGAGAAAGAAAGGAAGAAGTATACATAGAAAACATGAAAAATGAATTCCTTCTACAATGTCATGCATGCGGTTAATTAAACATGTATTTAGATTTCATTGAATGTAACTGGATCTAAAACAATGTATCTGAATTTTAATTATTTACTGATTTTTCAATGCAATTGAGTTTTCAAAATATATCTGGATATGGATTTCATAGAATGTAACTGGATCTGGAACGATGTATCTAAATTTAATTATAACTGAATTTCCAATGCAAGTGAGTTTTCAAAATTTAAACATGCATCTGAAACTTATGTAGCTAACATAACAAATTAATCACACTTAAACAAAAAAAAAGATGAAACATGGCTCACTTCTGGGAGGTAAAACAACAATCTTAGATTATTGTATAGTATAAATTCAAATGTATCTTGATTTTTCATAAAATGTATCTTACTTTTTCAAAAAATATAATTAGATTACTAGGGAAAAGACATAAAAAAATGAAAAAAATATCAACAACCACATAAATGGAGCAAAAATATAATTTGGTATTATATAATTAACATAACAAAATAGTCATTCGTTAAATAAAATTATATAAAATAAAAAAAAACACATGTGCAAAAAAACTCACATAAACATAATGCAACTGATTTATTAGATACATTTCAAATGTATCTGAATTTAAAAAAAAAAGTGTAGGTGGAGGTAAGAGGATGTGGATATCAGAGGAGGGCTCGAAAGATAGCACCTCTCATATGATAGAGGGTGGCGAGAGGAATCCAAGGGTGGTGATGTCGGTCGCTAGAGATGAGTAGGCCAGCCGGAATGACTTTTTAGAGTGACAGATAACTTATGAGGGTATTATCGGTGATACCAGTTATGCCACCTCATGAGGCTTACATAAAGTCTATATAATGAGGCTTGTGAATCATTATTGATAAATATAATCCTAGTTGATACTCATTGTCTACGTCATAGGCACGTGCTTAAGTTACCAAAATCATTCACGCAATATAATTTCATTCATAATTTTTCTTCAACCAAATAAGATCTCTGTGTGCCAAGTGATGAGAAAAAGACAGATTTTATGTGACTCTGCAGATGATGAATTATAATTTGCAGACATGAATGCCTTTTAAATAATGGAGGCTTGGAGCCAACGGTGGTTAGGAAGAAGACCAGAACATTTTTGGCATTTCAATTAATTAGGGGCAAATTTGTCAGTATAAAGACATGTAATTTTTCATGTTTTGAGGGACCTATTAAAATGAGGCTGAGATGAGGGTCGACACGACCATCAGATCCCGGTGTCTGCAACGGTGTGAATGGAAGAAGAACAAAATCTATTAAAAGGGAGGGGTAAAAAGACAATTAGCAAGGGGTTATTTGTATTTTTGATAGTTTACAGGGACTTATGTGTATTATTTTGATTTGCATAGGTTAATATAACATAATATTCTAATTAGGTTAGTGGTTAATTAATTAGGGGGCTGATGATTTGGCTTTTCATTATGTTTATGCGGGGTTATCTGGATTTTCAAATGTGTGTGTGTGTGTGGGGAGGGGGGGGTTGTTTATATGAATTTTTTCCTTTTTTTAATCGGATTTTTTTTTTATTATTTGAACTAGTTTATTTATTTTTAAAAACTTATCCATTTTTTCTCTTTGTTTGTTTCTTTTTAATTAGGCCTTGTTTGAAAAACTGAATATTAAATTTAAAATTATAAAAAATAAAAAAAGTTAAATGAACTTAGATTTCAGATTTGATATGTTGTTCATGTCTTTACTTCATTCGGGCCTGTCAAACTATCAATTTTGTCACGCGTGCACCCTATAATTATAACGCACTGAAAATCACACCAATCTGAACTGTCCGATAGATGTTCCTTTAATAGCTAGGATGGTCCCCGTTTTGGTGGACCTTTATTTCTGTAGGCCAGATACTAGGGTTTTGGGTTCTTTTGAATTTCCAAGTTGGTGACTTGGTTGGTGATCTAAGAAATAACAGGTACCTTGTCTAGAAATTTTATTTTATTTTATTTTATTTATTTATTTTGTAACAAGACCCGAAAAGGGCACATACAACAATCGGACCCAAAGTCCATAACATAACAAAGGATACAACACCCCACGCAGAGGGTTTGGCCGGGGATCAAACCCCTATCAGCCGCTTATAGCGGATGCACTTCAACCACCTCGATAGCGAGGGGTGGTGCATGTCTAGGAATTTTTTTTTTTTGTTAGACTAGAAGACTAAAAATTATATGAATTATATTACGCTGATATAGTCAGTTCGTTTTATAGGCCCATACATTACAATATTATAGTATATAATACACTATTATAGAGTATGGGGTTCTATCAAGTGTATGTCACAAAAAAAATTTATCATTTTTTCAACGAAAAAAAAATGTACTAATGTATCTCAATATATACTTCATTTCATATATCAGCATGAACTTCAATATGACAATGTATGATTTAAAAAGAAAAAAAATCGGTAAGGAATGCAATTAAGATTGCACTACACATCATTTTCCAAAATTATATTATAAATTTAAATATATGAGGAAAGCATATTTTTAATTTAGATGAGAGCATTGATACACTCAATCCATTTTGCAGTCTCATCTTTAGCCTAAAAATGATCCCCCTGACACCTAAACACTCAACTATTAAAGTGTAAAATGTGATAATACAGTATATACTTCACTAACGTAGTATATGAAAAAATTTAAAAAAATTATTTTTTGAAGAGGAAAAATATGCTAGTTTATTTAAGTATATATTTCATTTTCTATAATAGTATATATATATTTCAATGAACGAGTATATATTTTTGAAAAAAAAAAGTGATGGCTGCGGACGAGATTGCACACAAAACTGGACAAATCATTTCCCTTAAGATGAGCATATTAGATTACACTGTCTCCAGCGGAGGTGTCCCAACTCCACGCCTTGGTCGACTGCTTGGCAGCGTGGAGCGGGCACTTCGGGCAAGCTTTAGACCGGCCTCGGTGGTGGCCGGACCCGACGCGCGGCTTCACCGTCAAAGGGTGTTACGACAGGTTGCGCCTTGGGCTCCCGACGGCTTCCCTCGCGTGCAAAAGCCCCTTGCGACTCTGGCATCCGAAGATTCCAAAGAAGATAAAGGTTTTCATGTGGCTCCTGGCCCACGAGCGCGGCCTGTGTGGGGAAGCTCCCGAATCAGTGGTTCATTTATTCTACTAGTGTCGGATCACAACTGCCTTTTGGTGTGAGGTGTGCGCAACTACTTCACTCGCCCCCTTCCACTCCCTACCAGAGACATGGAAGGCCAGTGAGGAGCTGTGGGGTCAATTGGCACCGGATCACATAAGGCAAGTTGCACTCTCGATTGTCCCGGCCGGGGCATGGGCGATATGGCGCATGAGGAATGACGCGGTGTTCAAAAACGCACGGATATACATAGAGAACATGCGGGATTTTACGACATTGCTCCTGCGGGACTGGGCCAGGGAGTTGGCAGGAGCGTAGAGAGCTTGTGGCGGCACTGTTGGGCCAGTTCCGTAACCCTCGCTCGGGGGGGGGGGGGGGTCCCATTGGCAAGTGGATATCCACTTCCACATCGCCCCCTCAGCCGTACTATCTTATGTTCTATCTTCATTTGCTTTTCCTATTTCTCTGTATCCTCTCACCCCCATTTAGATCTATACTAACTCTTTTCAGAAATGAAATCGATTAGTAGCATGAGTCTATCTTTTTTCAAAAAAAAAAAAAAAAACAATTTCTGTAATTTAAAAAATATTCATTTTTTTGTGATAGGAATACAAGTATTGAAGAGAAAATTCAGAATTATTGATACATAATTTTAAGAAAAAAAATGCTTAATGGTTGCCATCTAGAGGACCCAAGAAGAGTGTTAGTGCAAATTGAGATTGAAGTGTTGTATGTTCCTTTTATTGGGAAAAGATTAAAAAAAATTGTGTTCATATGTAATTGTTTCTAATTTGTGGGTAGAACCTTTTTAAAGTAGTTGTGCGCCAATTACGGTATACTATGCTTGTTTTAGTAATGATTCATTGTCCAAGGTTTCAATCATGATTTTAATTACTACAATCCCTTGCTTATCAGAGTCTTAATGCTCCAAGTTTCCATCTCATGCACACTATTAGACAAATGCAGTTTGCTTTCTTCACAAGTTACTAGAGGCGATTCACGACAATATTTTTGGGTGAGCTATATTAAATATTAATATAGAAGGATTTTTTATTCTTGTATTTGATGTAATTATTTTATATATCAAATAATATTATATATAAAAGACATTCAATCTTTTTTGTAACCTCATTCATTGTGATAATGTATCATATACTGCATATCATAGTATAGGGTATTATAGTGTATGGAATAAAAAAATTATTTATTCATAATTAAAAAAACTATACTAGTATATATCAGTTTATATATCACTTCATATAATAACATGTATTTCTATTGGAAAGTGTATAATTTTTTTTAAAAAAGAAAAACTATGTGGATTGCAAATGGGGTTGTAGAAGGGGTTGAACATATCATTTTTTTTCAGTCCTAATTTTAGTCTTATATGTATCGATAGAAAATCACTGGAGTATATATTCACAATAACGAGGTATATGCTTTGATAGAAATTTTACATATTTTTTATAAATGTATTACTACAACTTATTAGATTATATACTTCATTTTTTTTGTAAAAGCATGTATCTCATTAAATGAAGTATATATTATTTTTAAAAAAATCAAAACACGTGTAAACTGAAATTATGATTAAAAAAAAGTATGTACGTAATATTATCTCAATATATATAACAAATAACAAAAAAAAAAAAATTAGGCCGGGCTAACCTTTAGGTCCGCCCTGCAAGTTACTCAATTGTTTTTTTCAAAAATCCATTATTATTGTTGCAGATCAGATCAAGTTTACAATTTAGTAATTTTAGGAATGATTTTGGTCGACGTCTACAATTAGATTAATAGTCTACAATTAGATTAAAAGCCCTCTGGATTAATAATTTTTTATGAAAAGTTTTGTCACCTCTTTTTTTCCATTCGAATTAATTTTAAAAATTCACTTTTTTTAATTGAATTTTTTGTTTCCTGAAATTTTATTGATCATTTCATTGACTATCGAGTCATCGCTAGATCAATTTAATATATATTTTTTTAACAAAAGTTTGCTCACCTTTTTATCCTTTTGAATTACTTTTAACCATTCACTTTTTTCAATGAAAATTTTTTGTTTCTGAAATTTTTTGTCTAATAAAAAAAAAAAGCATTCAACCTTTCTGATCGAGTTGTCCATGTAAGAGTATTTGATTGGGGTTATAAGGCAAGCGTTACATTATTATAAACCAAACAAAATTGCATGCATGGATACACCAATGTGTGGTTGGGGTATACACCAGGGAGGATATATATCACTGGTCCTTTTGGAGGAATTAAAGCATGTTTTATGTTTGGAGAGATACTTATCCGTCACTTGCAATTAGAAGTCACATCTTGAATGGAAAATTCTTGTAGTCTATGTAATCCTCCTACATTTAATTGATCTTATCATTTTATAGACATATTTGGAGTCCTCTTTATAATGTGACTTGTTAACTAAGAGTCTTCAAGTCAGATTTAAATTACACAATTTGGTTTTGGCTTCCCAAATCAATACTTATAAGATGTGTTCATTAGTCTCAAATCATTTTATATTTAATGATAGACAAAATGAAACTTCTCTATATGTTAATCCATGGGGATGGATGTAATTAGAACTAGATCCATGAGGGTTGATCAGTTCTCGGTAGGAGACACCTCACATGCTAGGCACATGAATCATTATCTAAGAGATAAATAATTCATGAATGAATGGTTCACGCATGCATGATTTATGAGTTATTCAATTCGATTCAAGATTTATTAAATTTAATTTAAGGTACACTTGAAATTGAGCTCAAATATTCAATGCAAGATACTTTTCAATTCATTATAAAAGTTTATTTAGTTCGATTATTATTACAAAAAAAGTTCATTTCAATATCATCTTCTTTAATTTGATTTATTGGTCATTCAATTCATTCATGAATAATTTAATTCGAATTATGATTTATTTAGTTTAGTGCGAAACTAATTCATTTCAACTTCACCTTGTTTAACACAATATGATCCATGAGTTCTTTAGTTTGATTTATATTGTTAGTCAGTTTTTTTGTTTAGTTTTAATTCATGAATTTTTCAATCTTCTCCGCTCCCTTGTAGAATACTTCATGTGCACATGAAGTGTTCACTTGTCAGTCTCACATATTGACGAGTCCTTTTTGCATTGTGTTTCTTACACTAGGTGACTAATATTAATATTTAGTGGAAGTTCCCTGTTGAAGGGGTAGACATTATTTGAATACAAGGTCCTTACCTTCGTTTTCTTTGGTGGAATCCGAGTCATTTAAAAATTAAAATGATTTTTTTTATATCAAAACAAACAGTCCATGTTGTGCACACTATAAAGTGTTTGTTTTTCTAACACTTTACTTTCAGCTGAGCTGTTTAGTCTTTTAAGTCTTCTTCTAACTTTATAGTTCAATGGAACATTTTTTCCTTTATTCCATACCTTCTCTTAAACACAAAGAATTCCTACGATTGGATGATCAGTTGCTATGAAATAGACTTCAAACAGAGACAAAAAGGGAGGGTTCAGGAAAAGAAGTGAGAGTGATGTTGGAAGGTTGGTTCTCTTTTATAGGTTTGTGGAGATGATGAATCGGGGCCTCATTAGTATTAGATTTAATAAAAATTCTAAAGGTACAATATGTCCACTCTTTTGTACTTTGGAATCCACATGGACACTGAACTTTATGCCTGATCCACTTGCAAGATGCAAGAATTCCTGAGTTCCTGATAGTGTTGCATCAGTAAACAATCTGTCCCCTCTTGCTTTCCTTAAAATTGTTTTAATCAAACTTGTACTATTAGTCCAAAAATTACATGGATGAGTCCCACTTAAGATGGTATCATACACTATAGTTTATTAGACAAGCATTTAGAAATGATTTTGAACAGCTTTTGTTGATTATGCTTTTACATAATTTAAGTTTGATCTAAACTTATTTCAAAATGCCCCCACCAGTTCCCATTTCGAAGAAGACAAAAAATAATTATAATAATAAAATAGAAAACAATTTATTTGAAAAATAATTAAAGCATCTTTTGTGAAAATCTATTTTCAAAAATTGCCTTAAGTAAAAAATTGCTATTACAATTTATTTTCAAACGCTACCTTTGGATTTTTTTAACCTGTTGTAAGATATCAACATCATGTATGTTAACTGACAATGGATCAATTCTTGAGGGTTCATGGAAAGAGAATTGAATAATGGGGAAGAGAATTGAACAAATAGGAGGATAAAAGATAAACTACCTTGAAAAAACTAGATTTTTTATATAAAAAAAATGACTAATTATGAAAGAGACAGAGATAACGTATTTAGATTGCTTGATATGTTGAATTATTTTTTCTTCTCCACCATAGATATATATAAGTTGACGAATCTCATAAAGTCTGCATGTACCATTATGTGGAATGAATAATAGAATGTGTCACATCAAGATGTCAACATTGTTTGTGGATATGAAATGGAGCATTTAAAGTTGTTTACGAGTGTGCATTTATAATCTAATGGTGAAAGTAGTGTATAAAAAATACTAAATTCATGATTTTGGATTCAAAGTGAAATCTACACTCCACAAGTTCTTCGTTTTCTTTTCTTTTTTCTTTTTTTGGTCTTGATGAGGGCTTAACTTTAAGTATTGTGAATTACTTTTAATATAAAATATAACTACAATCAAATTCATATCTTTGGAAAAAGAAAATCAAAGATTTCCCAGTTGGTAAGATTTGGCATACAGCCAAACAAACTGTATCAGAAAGATACTCAAGCAAGAGACTGACTCCACACTCAAATGCTCATTTTCATCATTTTATTGTTTTTCAGTTCAGTGATGCTGTTGTTTAGGTCACCAGAGGTTTTGGCTATTCATGGAAGGATGCATGTATAACACAAACTTTCTGACAACAGATAAAACAGTCTCTTCCTTGCCCTCATAAAAAAAAAAAAAAACTCTCATTTTAGATGGGTATGATCAAAGGAGTCATGGCACTTGTGGGTTTGTTTGTTTTTTTTGTTTTTTTTTTCTACATAACAAATTAAAGAACATCATAGATGAGTGGCATACATGATTTGTTTTTTTTTTTTTTTTTCTCTTCTCCTCTCACCCCCCATTCAGACTTGTAACCTTCACTTTGAAAAATAAGCATTGATGATAATGTCTATCTTTTTTGTACCCTTTACTTTGAAATATAAGCATTGATTATAAGCATTGGTGACAATGCCTACCTTTTTCAAAAAAATGAAGAAGAAGATAAAAGTCAATTTAAATTTTATAAATTGATCGACTCAACCAATTGAACGGGCAATTTTTCATTTTAAACTATAAAACAATTATCATTTATCAAAAGATTCTTTAAAGTGATGTTATATAAATACTTGAAGAGTATTTTCTAATCATTTTCAATTTTTCTGTGTGAAATTTTAAAGTGAACTTTGTTATTTATCTATCTATTTATATTAGCTTTTTATATTGAGGGATATAGTGAGGTAACTTTGTATCTTATGGGGCACCAATGACTTACTTGCACAAGTATTCACCATCACTTATCTCCTATACTTTCCACTACCAATCACCTTATTAAATTCATCACTTCCCAAGTTTTTTATTTGCCATATCACCCACCATTTACCCATGTATGGAAAACCATAAACCCCTATTACCTATGATTTGGTAAATCACTTTGACTACCATTTTCTCATAAACCTCCATTTACCCATGTTTTGGTACTCCACACTAGGTGTTATGAATCCACCTACCCACAACCCATTTCCCATACTACTTTGCCTATAAAAGGAGACCCTCTCCACCATTTCAACAAAAACTCAATCTAACTCACTCCACAATAATCTCAACACCACCTAAAACATACACTTGTGCAAGCTTGTCTCTAGTAGCCCAATTTTGAATGTAATCTTGTCTCTTATAGTGAATATCAAGTTGCCAATTTTCCCTCGTCTTTGAGTTGTCCATTCTTCTTCTATTTTCGGTTGTGAGTCTTGGGCTAGTGTGATCTTGGTTGCACTATTCGAGAGCCTCGTGTCTTTTCACATGGTATCAGAGCTACAAGGGTTGTAGTTTGGTGCTTTTCAAGATTCCCTTGGTGAACAAGTTTGTTTGGAGCTTCGAAGATGGATTCGGGAGGTCGTATTGGCGGACTTGGCTTTGTAGTGCTTTCACAAACCAACTACAAGAGGTGGAAGTTATGTATGGAGTCCTACCTTCTTGGTGAGGACTTGTGGGAGGTTGTTGGTGGGGGTGAGAAGGAGGCTCCGGAGAATACGCCGGAGAACGCTAATGCATTGAAGAAGTGGAAGACTTCTAATGCAAAGGCGGAGTTCATATTGAAGAGATCGGTTTCTGAAGAATTGTTCGAGCACATCATAGATTGCACATCGGCGTGCAATATATGGGAAACCCTCCATGGGTTGTTCAACAAGAAGAACGTTGCTCGGTTACAATTGTTGGAGAATGAGTTGGCGAACTCTTCTCAAGGCGATCTCTCTATCTCTCAATTCGTCTTGAAGATCAAAAATCTTTGTTTGAGATCTCTACTCTTGACCCGGACGAGCCTATCTCGAAGGCGCGGTTGAAGTGGCACACCGTTCGTGGGCTCAAGAAGGAGTACATTCCCTATGTCACATCTATTCAAGGGTGGGCGGTTCAGCCATCCTTGGTGGAGTTTGAGAACCTTCTTGCTTCGCAAGAGTCTCTAGCTCGACAAATGGCGGGGTGTTCTACTTCCGACAGTGACGGGAATGCCTTGTTTTCTTCCAACAAAAAATCTAGGAAGAAAGGCAAGGAGAAGAAGAAGGACGATGGCGATTCCTCTAGTAAATTGGAGGGGAATCGAAAAGGTGTCAAGTGTTACCGTTGTTGTAAACTTGGACACATTAAGAAGAATTGCCATGTGAAGCTCAATGGTGACAATCTTGCTCAAAAAGATGGTGTCGAAGAAGAAGATTGGGGGAATTGCTTCTTGACGGAGGCAACTTCGGTCGACGCCTTGGCCTCCATCAACTTCAAAGAGGATTGGATCATCGACTCCGGTTGCAACCACCATCTAACCGGCGATGACTCCAAGCTCTCTTCTCTTCAAGATCATTATGATGGCAATAATCGGATTGTCACGGCGAACAACACTATACACCCAGTGGAGAAGGTTGGGAGCGTCATCTTTGGCGGCAAAGGAGGCGAAGATGCTATCACACTTAAGAGTGTGTACCATATGTTCCGGGTGTGAAGAAGAACCTTCTCTCCTTCTCCAATACGGTGGATATAGGCCATTATGTCTTGTTCGGGCCACAAGACATGAAGATTCTTCAGAATGTTTCCAAGTTGGAGGGAGACGTTGTTCATACCGAAAAGAGGGTAAATGATCTCTTTGTATTATCTGTCTCTTCTTCGTATGTTGATAAAATGAGCACCAATGATAATGCATCCATATGGCATGCTAGACTAGGGCATCTTAGCATGGATAAGCTCAAGATCATGGTGAAAAAGAGCCTTGTTGATGGGCTTCCTTCCTTGAGCACCTTTGGTGGAGGAGAGGTGTGTGAGGGATGCCAATATGGAAAGGCACATCGTCTTCCATTCGATAGGTCCCTTTCTCAGTGCATGAATCCTTTGGAGCTCATCCATAGTGACTTGATGGGGCCTTGTTCTACATCATCTTATTCGGGCTCTCTTTATATGTTTTTATTTGTTGATGACTTTTCACAGTTCACTTGGGTGTATTTTGTAGAAGAAAAATTAGATGTTTTCTCAAAGTTCAAGGAGTTCAAGTGACCGTGGAAGGCATGCTCAACAAGAAGATTCGGAGGCTCCGCATGGACAATGGGGGAGAGTTCACTTCGAACAACTTCTCATCATTTTGTCGTGAGCACGGCATTCGGAGGGAGCTTTCTTGTGCCTATACTCCACAACAAAATGGTGTGGCGGAAAGGAAAATTCGTCACTTGGTGGAGACATGCAAGAGTTGGTTGCATGTGCGAAGAATTTACCCAAGGCCTTATGGGCGGAGGGTATGGCATGTGAGACCCATGTGATCAATCGAGTGCCTCTTAGCCCGATTAACATGAAGTCTCCATATGAGCTCTTGTACGGGGAGAAACCCAGCGTCAAACATCTCAAGGTGTTCAGATCCATTTGCTATGTTCATGTGCCCGATGCAAATAGGTCCAAGTTGGATGCCAAGGCCAAGAAGTGCATCTTCATTGGCTACGATGAACGGAAGAAGGGGTGGAAATGCATGGATCCCAAAACTCACAAATTCAAAGTTTCGAGGGATGTTGTATTTGATGAGATCACCTCATTTTATGGTCCGAGTGTTGCTGGTCCTGAAGGTGTTGGTGCTCTCTCGAACATCAACAACAAGCAAGAGGCCACCGTTAGCTTGCCGGTCTCTTCTAGTGCTCCTACTCCATCGGAGGGCTCTTCTTCTTCGTCGATAGGGGAGCAAAGTGAGAGGGGGAGCTGGATTTCTTCTCTTGATCCGTATGGACAGCGAGAAGAGGATGTGGTGGAGGCTCCAAGCGGGCCTACTCTTCAGCGATCGGAGAGGAAAATTGTGAAACCCATTGTTATACTTGTGTCACTTTTAGCCTGCTGGTAACCGTTGGAGCGTTCTGGCAGTTTTTAAAATTTTTAGGGTTTTCGATCGGAACCGCTAATTTTTGGACTGTTAGCTATCGTCCTGAGTTAGAGGACTCCGATTGAAAATCTAACTGCATATTTGGTGTCCTGGTGCCATTTTAGACCTCTCACAAAAATTTTGTTGAATTCCGGTAACGTTTCCGAAATTTCGCAGTTCCGGGGCGTATCCGGGTTTTTAAGTCGCACACTATATAAGAGTGGGATCTAATTTTCGAGGTACTGTTCATCATCCCTACCAAATGAGTTTTTCTCTCTCCCCTCTCTCTTTTTCTCACTTTTGACCCCCCTAGAGCCCTCAAAGCTTAAAACCTAAAGCATAGGAAGTGTAGATCGGGTCCCGATCTACACCCCGGTGCTTTCAAATTCGAATTCCGGTGAGATTTTCCCCTCCGTCCCCCCTCTCTTCTTCCCTGATTTGAGCCATTTCGGTGGTGGAGGTAGATCCGGGCGTTAGGAGCCTTTTGAGGGAGGTTTCGGTGCGTGGAGAGCAACCGGACTTCGCTTCCTCCCTTGGTAAGCCTCTTTTCCTCTCTTTTCTTGCATAGATGTATGCTAGGGGGATGGATTTGGGGTTGGGTGGCTGTGGGTGGCTGTGGGTGGCCGTCGGAGTGGTGGTCGGAGGCCATTGGTGGCCGGAGGTGGGTGGTAAGGGAGCTCGGGCTGGCAGGCAGGCAGCAGCACAGGCAGCAGCAGCAGGCGCAGCAGCAGCAGGCGCAGCAGGCAGGGCCACTGGCAGGGCGCGCGCGTGCGTGCGCGCGGGTGGCGCTGGGCGCTGGGTGCTGGGCGCGGGCGTTGGGCGCTGGGTGCTGGGCGTTGGGCGCTGGCGGGCGCAGTCGGGCGCGCAGTCGCGCGCGGGTGCGTGCGCGCGGGTGCCGGGTGCGCGCGGAGTGGTCACGCGGGTGCGCGCGGGTGCTGGTGCGAGTGGGGGTGTGCGCGGGAGTGCGCGCGGGTGCGCGCGGGCGCGTGCGGGCGTGCGCGCAAGCGTGCGCGCGCGCGGGCAGGGCGCCTGGGCACTGTGCCTGGGTGCTGGGCAGGGCGCCTGGGCGCGGTGCTGGGGGCCAGTGCGCGCGGTGCTGGGGGCCAGTGCGTGCGCGTGCTGGGGCGTGCGTGCAGTGCGCGCGGGGGCGCGCTGGGCTGGACGCGCGGTGCGCGCGGGCGCGCGAGCGTGCGCGTGCGTGCGGCGGTGCGTCGGGGCGCGCGGGCCGGCGTGCGACAGTGCGCCGGTGGTGTCCGGGTGTGCGGGCTGGGCTCGGCAGTGCGCCTTGGCGCGCGGGCCGAGGCTCAGCTGTGCGCTCGGGGCGGGTGGCCGTGCGTGCGGCTGCCCGGTGGGCTCGGGAGTGAGTCGGGATGCTCGGATACACGTGCGTACGGGCCGTATGTACGTTTATCCGAGTGTTGGGTATTTTAGATGTATTTTTGGGTATTTTATGCATTGTTCTCACCATATTGAATGTCTGTCTTGCAGATCTAGACGGACGGTCGCGCGACGACCCAGATACCGGTGAGTGGGACAATCCAACCCAGTAGAGAGGTGTTATACGCACTTGGGCGTATACCGACCTCTCCTGGGGCACCATGGATAAATATTGACATATTGTAATGTGTATATCATGCGAGCATGATTAAATTGTAGAATGCATGTTACCCTAGACTTTGCATGTTAGGGACTTGCACCCTTAGGATATGTGTATGAGCCATGCAGCATGTCCCCTGGTTCCATGTTAGGAAGCCCGGCCGATGCATGTGCCCTACTAGTTTATTTATTAAATTAAATGCTAGTATTTGTTAAAATTGCATGTTATAGTGAATATTATAGGGGAGGGGCCTTGCGAGGACAGCGGTGAGACCCGGGTTAGGGTACACCGTGTTCCTTGTTTGGTTGTCGGGGTGTCCTATAACGGGAACTCACGCTGCCCTCCCGAGTTTCTTTCCCCAACGATATTCCACCCTATTATAACCTTATGCATGTTTCCCCGCATCTTAGTTATGCGCCCTGGTGGGTTCTGAGGAATTCAGAACATTAGTGTTGTTATGACGTGTTGTCTGCGGATCCGAGTGGATCATATGCGATGGATAGGCTGTTCTGTTGCCCTGCGTTGGATCCGTTAGAGACTACCTCAGCGTTAGACAGGTTGTCCCGTGCAGGGGCTCCCCCTAGTAGGCGCCTCCTGATTTGGTGAAGGACTGTGCTGAACGTGGGAGTGGCCAAACGACCTACGGAGTGAGGAGAGACTATCGGTGGACCAAGGGTGACCAACAGCCTAGTCAGTCCCAAGAGCCTATGTCACCCGTTGTAGGGTGAGGGTGAGGGTGTAGTGGGTTGGCGATGAGCGACCCGCTGGATTTGTCTATGGATGATTGTCAGTCCCAATATCCTATGTCACTCCTGTTGAGGGGTGAGGGTGAGGGTGTAGTAGGTTGGCGATAGCGACCTGCTGGATTGGTGTAGTAAGTCCCAATATCCTTGGTCACCCCTTGAGGTGTGAGGGTGAGGGTGTAGCGGGTTGGCTGAAGCGACCCGCTGGTTTTGTGTTGATTAGTCCCAATATCCTTGGTCACCCATTGAGGGTGAGGGTGAGGGTGTAGTGGGTTGGCGTTAGCGACCCACTAGTTGAGGAATTGATGTTATTGGTGGCTATGGTAAATGTGGTTGTGGATGTTAAGGTTTATCTGGTTGAAGTCAATATTGTCTGTGATGCATGGGTTGTGCCGTTCACTGAGCGTGTGGCTCACCCCTCGCATAATATCTTTCTACAGTGTCATCTGAGTCGGATCCAGAGGAGGAGCTCCCCGAGGGACTTCATCAGTAGCGGAGTAGCGCCACGTCCCGCGAGTTTCAGCATCCCTTGTGCCAGTATGTATTATTTTCCGTGCTTGGGCACGCGTTTGGTTGTATTTGGATGTCTTTGTATGTATATTGGCTCTCACAGGACATGTGATTATGTATGGAATCTGTAGTGTGTTTTGATTACAGATTCAGTCTTAGCTTCCGCATTTGGTGTATATATCATGTCAGCCCTGCTTTTATTGTCTGTGTGTCATGATTCTTGTGTATGATATATTATTGACCTCCTGTGTAGATTCTGATATTTTATATACACTTGCCGCGTCCCGGGGACGCCTGGGGCGTGACACCCATGCGGTATCGTGATGGGAATTTGGTGAGCACCATTCCTTGTTTACTTGCCGGTCCTATTGATGAATTTGAACCTTCCTCTTTCAGTGAAGCTAAAGGTGGGAAGGAGTGGGAGGACGCCATGGATGAGGAGATGCGTGCACTCATCAAGAATGAGACTTGGGTTCTTGTTCCAAAACCCAAGGATGTGAAGCCGATCACTTGCAAATGGGTGTACAAGACGAAGCGAAAGGTGGATGAAAGTGTTGAGCGTTTCAAAGCTCGACTTGTGGCTAGGGGTTTCTCTCAAAAATATGGAGAGGACTATGAGGAAACCTTTAGTCCGGTGGCCAAGATGGCTTCTGTTCGGGTGGTGATTTCTTTGGCGGCTTCGCTTGGGTGGAGACTATGGCAACTCGACGTCAAGAACGCCTTCTTGTCTGGTGAAATTGACAAGGAGATTTATATGAACCAGCCCCTGAGATATGTCTCTAGCACTCATCCGGAGTTTGTTTGCAAACTCAAGAAGGCTCTTTATGGGCTTAAGCAAGCACTGAGGGCGTGATATGGTAAAATTGTGGAGTATTTACAATTTTGTGGATATTGTGCTTCTAACTCCGATTCTAGTCTCTTTGTGAAGAAACAAAGGTGTCTCCACATGATTGTTCTCTTATATGTGGATGACATGATCGTCATGGGCAATGATGAAGGGGAGGTTGCTAAGCTTTGGTCCGAGCATTCCATTCGATTCGAGATGAAGGATCTTGGTGAGCTAAGTCATTTTCTTGGCTTGGAGGTGGAGAAGGTGAACCTTAGGCTCTTCCTTTCTCGAAAGGGCTATGCGAAGAAGATTGTTGAGAGGTTTGGGTTGAACCAAAGCAAATGGTGTTCCACTCCTCTCGATTCAAGCATGAAGATTACTCGTGATGATGGAAAGCTTCTTTCGGACCCTCGCCCATATCATGCTCTTGTGGGTAGTCTCATCTATTTGACTATCACAAGACCTAACATTGCATTCTCTGTTGGACTCGTGAGCCGCTATATGCATGAACCGTGGAAACCACATTTGGAGGCGGCAAAACGCATTTTGAAGTATGTGAATTCCACACTTGACTTTGGTCTTCTTTACAAGAAGAAAGTGGAGTTTTCTTTATGTGGATTCACGGATGCCGACTTGGGTGGTGACTCGAATGATCGGAGGTCTACATCCGGTTATGATTTTCTATACGGATCAGCCGGGGTCTCTTGGTGTACTAAAAAACAAGATTCTGTGTCTATTTCTACTACGGAGGCGGAATACAAAGCTGCTACTCTTGCTTGTCAAGAGTGTGTGTGGCTTCGGCGGCTCATCGAGGATGTCCATTCTACCATTCACAAGCCAACCACTATTCTTGGTGACAACCAAAGTGCTATCAAGCTTGCTACCAATCCGATTTGTCACGCAAGAACCAAGCATATCGAGATCGAGCATCATTTCATTGGTGAGAAGGTGTTTGATGGAACTGTAAACGTGGAGGAGGTGCGAAGCAATGATAATCTTGCGGATATCTTCACCAAATCTCTCTCCAAAGGGCCGTTCAAATTTTTACGAGCCAAACTTGGGCTTGTGCCCAAAAGTTCACTTTAAGGGGGAGTGTGAAATTTTAAAGTGAACTTTGTTATTTATCTATCTATTTATATTAGCTTTTTATATTGAGGGATGTAATGAGACAACTTTGTATTTTGTGGGGACACCAATGACTTACTTGCACAAGTATTCACCATCACTTATCTCTTACACTTTCCACT
Organism: Acorus gramineus; assembly: GCA_030737835.1. Taxonomy (NCBI): domain Eukaryota; kingdom Viridiplantae; phylum Streptophyta; class Magnoliopsida; order Acorales; family Acoraceae; genus Acorus; species Acorus gramineus. The sequence continues at coordinate 9,114,957 of CM060848.1, forward strand.
ACCAACCACCTTATTAAATTCATCACTTCCCAAGTTTTTTATTTGCCATATCACCCACTATTCACCTATGTATGGAAAACCATAAACCCCTATTACCTATGATTTGGTAAATTACTTTGACTATCATTTTCCCATAAACCTCCATTTACCCATGTTTTGGTACTCTACACTAGGTGTTTGAATCCAACTACCCACAACCCATTTCCCATACTACTTTGCCTATAAAAGGAGACCCTCTCCACCATTTCAACAAAAACTCAATCTAACTCACTACACAAAAATTCCAACACCACCTAAAGCATACACTTGTGCAAGCCTATCTCTAGTAACGCAATTTTGAATGTAAGCTTGTCTCTTGTATTGAATATCAAGTTATCAATTTTCCCTCATCTTTGAGTTATTCATTCTTCTTCTATTTTCGATTGTGAGTCTTGGGCTAGTATGATCTTGGTTGCACTATTCGAAAGCCTCATGTCTCTCCACATTCTATACTCCTGGTTAATTATTAATCACCAAGAGATCCACAAATCAACATTGCTGTTATTATTCATTGGACTTGGTTTAAATTTCAAATCTTATTATTCATTGGACTTGGTTTAAATTTCAAATGTGAGCGGTTGCTAGGTTTGGATAGACTGATGCAGATGGGGAAACCAATAGACCATCCAGTTCCATGTCCATTGTATTCATATATGAGCGCTGATACACGCAGTCTTTTTACAGCCCCATACACTATGATAACGTAGTATATACTATCCAATTTGTTTTTTATTTTTTCATTAAGAAAAAAATACATTAATATATCTCAATATATATTTCATTCCATATAACAACATACACTTTAAAAGGTGAGTGTATAATTTTTTTTAAAAAAAAAAAAACGAGATAAACTGCAATTAGAGCTACAATGGGTGCTATGTATATCTTTTTCCGTCATATATATGGACAGGGCCCAATGGACTTGTGAAGTCTTTCACATACAGTGGACAGACCACTTGGTGCTAGATAAATTAAGACCAACACTAAAATCAGATATAGTGGGCAATAATCCATTTTTGCAGTCTTGTTATCCATTTTTGCAGCCTTGTTATCTGTAGGGTTCCAACCATGATTATTTAAAAGCTAGTTTGACAAGAAGAAAACTAATGAGATAGTAGATAATGAGGATAAATAAAAGTGAAAACAACTTATGTTTGATATAAAAAATAATCAAAATAAAATACAAACAGTTGTTCCAATATTAAAATAAAAATAATGATATTTTGTTCCATCTAAAAACCGCTAAAATAACATTTATCCTCACTTTTTGTCCTGATTTTGACAAAAGCAAATAAGAACAAAATTGATGAAGTAGTGCCAATGGTGTTGTCCTTCGAACCATCAAGCAAACCACCTTTGGAACACGTGCCATCTGTAAGACTTTAATGGAGCAGTAGTGCCAATAGTGCAACAATCAATTATAACTCATGGTCTTCAAAATTTCAATGACAATATGACAGATTCAATTATGCAAACAAATAATGATGGGGTGCAGCCTACATTTGTCCGAATCACCAGGGACTATGATCTTCATGGCAAATTAATGATGTGTTCGAATTTTAAGTTCACTAAAGCATGTATATAATACAACTTTTTTTTTATAGATGAAAATGTAATTTTAAATAATAAATCAAACCACATAGACTGTAACTGAGATTACATATAAAACTGCACCTTGTGCCCTTTTTTGTTTGCGCTTGAACCCTCATCATTGATGGACTGAAAATATGCACAAATGTTTGATTAAAATCTCATAAAAACTGAGAACCAACAGATTTTTTAACTAATGCCAAGAGTGCATAAATTAGAGGTGGATGAATAACACATTTTCTTCTCTACTTGACTGTAGACAGCAGAAACCTGCATATTAAGTTACTAACCCATCCTGATACAGTGCACTGTTAAACAACACAGTGCATGTGATAAAATGTTCATTGTTGAAGGACGATGGGATCCTCTGAATCTTCAGCCAATCTGCAACACTAATGACAAAGTGGGCATTGGTGGTGTGAAATCACATTCCGTATTTTAAATTTGGCGCACTGATGTACCAAGTCATTCATATTTTCATTCCTATTTTATCCCAGTATATAAAATCTTTAATAAAGTATATACTTTGTTAGGTGAGTATATACTCAATTAGAGAAAATGCAAGATGGCATGCATTCAATTCATTTGACTTTTGAGCATAAACTACCATTTTTTTTTATTTTTTTTTTGTAAATGTAGATACTTCGTTGAATGAATAAATATTGCAAAAAAATTTCAAAATGTGTTGAGACTACAAAAGTGATTGCAGGAATGACTAACAGTTTCCTTGAATTTGATATAGCAGACAAAAAGGTGAAACTAAAAGAAGACTGACCACATATACCTGCAGTCATGATGGATTGAACCAGAAAAGTATGCATTGAACATGAAGTGCACATAACATCACAGCCCTTGCACAAGCGGATCATCCACACCTTGCGGGTGTTCAAGGGCTTCTATGTGTTTTTTGAATGAAGAAGCCGCATCTTCCCTTTCCTCCATCATCCCGAGCTTGTTGTAAACAATAGCCATCAAATAAAAGGCTTCTGCAGACAATTCGTTATACTGCATTGCAAATAAATCAGTGATCAATTAATAACATCCACCAGTTCAAGTGGCAAATAAATCTATCATGACAGTATATATTATAAGAATTTTAAATCTGTGAGACACTATGTGAACGACTGAAAATAATCATGTTGCGGAAATTTAAAAGAGCTACTCAATACGGTCAGAAACGGCTTAACAAAAACTTGCTATGGAGATATAGACAGGCCAACATAAGACCACTTGAATCTTCATTCTTGAAAGAATGAAGAGCTACAAATTATAACCAAATATAATGTTGTTGTGACTGATCCACTCCCATATTTTTCTAATTACAAGAGAGTTCCTTAGAAAAAGGATCATATAAAGGTACGGAATAAAAAAATGTAAACAATCCCAAAGATAGCTTACAGATACACTTGTTTTTTTTTTTTTTGAAAGAAAAAACAGATACACTTGTTACAGTATGGTAGACTAAATATTTAGGTGCTGGCTTAAATCCGTGTCAAAAATATAATATCATTTGTAATTATATGAGTATGTAAATTAGCTGAGCTACTGAAGAACCCACACCATGCATAATTTTGCTTAATCTTATAGATCATTAAAATTTGTTTTTATACTTTAGAAAAATGTTTTGAAACTTCAAACATTGCTTTTAATTTAAAAAAAAATTGTGAAATTGATTTTCTAGAAAAAAAATCTGAATCTTCGTACCCAAGAATAGTTTAATTCTCCCCAAAAGAATATTAATCAGGAAAGCTCAAGCGTTTTACAAGTGTCTAAACAGTCTCAAGGAGATTTTAACTTGAACAGAAATTTAGAACACCTTGAAGAAAGATTGAATGTCATGTGAAAAGACTAAGCAGTTGAACAAGTTTCCATTTGAATGACCACAGGGACATGGGCAAATATGAAATGATTGTTGGAGCACTAGCAAGCACATACACTTCAATGAACATGCATCCATGTCCCACATGCATTTGATACATGTCCAAAATTCAAAAATAATTTTAATTTTTGGAGATGCATTGAACGCAGGATAGCCACAATGAGCACATGATACTTATTGAGCAAGACATTATAACTTTTTTTATAATAACTATTATAAGGTTTATGCCCACATGAAACTAAATGAAGTTACAATCTTAATGGAGTTGTTTAATAGCAGGCACAGGCGCTCGTTTTTCAAATACTCATAATACAATAACAATGTGTATCATTTCTTATTTATTTCTTCATGCACAATTTTTTTTTTTTTTTACTAATACACCGATAGAGACACAGTTTTATTCATTCACAGTTGTTTATTTGTCGTATGCAGGTCCTAGTTTTACAAGATTTGTTGTGTCTTTGTGTCTATATCGTGTCATGTTCATGTTCATGTCCCTTGTCCATGGTTGAATAGTTTTCAAAAAAGGTTCCAATGGTATGCAAGCGTTCTGAACGAATGTTAAAAGCCATTCGAATGGTGACAAGAGAGTACATTCAAAATAAAAAATGTTCTGACCAAGTTTCTCTTGAAAACCCTGTCTAAAAGACCATGTTCTGACCAACTTTGGCGCAACTTTTCAAGATTTTTTGAGTGTTTGTGAGAATAAAAATCCAGTGTCTGTTCTTCAAAACCTCAAGTAATCTTATGACACAACAACAGCGCGAGGGAAGAAGAAAATCAATGTTTTCCTCTTAGAAGACCTTGAATCCATAAGGAAAAAGAAGATCATTGTCTTCTACTTGACAAAAATCTTTGAATCCACAAGGAAAAATAAAAAAGAATAAATTTTCTATTAACTCCCAAGATGCCCATACAATTGTGGTGGCCCTCCTATTTATAGGCCACAATTAGTAAACATCTTATGAAATTCAAAAAGGTCCTAACAAACTTATTCAAATTAAAATAAATAACAACCTAACCAAACATCCTAAAATCTGAAGTAAATCCTAAAAATTCAAAAATATCCTAACAATCTGAAATTCAATCCCAAATAATGAAAGGTGGTTATTTTTTCAAATCCCGTACTACATCATCTTAGATCTACTTAGAGATTTTTAAATTCAAAATCTAGTTTCTCTAGTTCTCTCCAGGGATGTTTTTATAGGAAATATATTTTCCTACTATTTTGAGATCTATTTCCTATCATTAGATCCGTAAAATAGCTTTCACAGTTTGATTTTTATTTCACTATATATTCATTTATGTGAGTTGTTTATTCATTGAGGGAGGTTGAAGATGGAGTTGAATACGATGTTCAAGGACAGCAAGAGTTACGAGACACACTTATTGGAGAACATTGTGAATCGGAGAGCAACAATGGTCAATGGATCGAGCATAGATAGCCTAGGGACAACATGAGTGTTAGCTAGGTTCAAAGATTTTTTAAACTGGATAGTATAGAGTCATAAAGTCTCATTGTAACTTTGTTTATAAATCTCTTTAATGGATTATTTTTCAAGACAAAGTTCCCATGATTTTTTTGTCCAGATGGATGTTTACATAAAAAAAAATCATGTGTTGTGTGCATATATATATTAATCTTTTATTTGCATTTGTGATTGATTGCTTAACAAGATCGTACACCATAAATCTAATTGAATAAAACTTACAAATGTAAGAAATACATCTATACGTCAAATTTATTTAATTAATTAAAATAAAAATTCATGTTCATCAACATATTAATTGAAATAGGTTGCTAGATATAATTCTCCATTGATTATGCAATAATTAATTACTCAATATTTAATTAGTTATTTATTGAGATATATAAGCTTGAAATTATGATAAAATTTAAGTAGACCTATTGATTCCCCCCCCACCTTCTAGGTCCAACATAACAAATCGAGAGGATTTCATACAAAGGTATAAATTTAGAAATGGTTTCAACATGATGAAGGCGTTGTCAAACACATATAATCAAGTTATATTTTTACTCACCTCTAAAGGTTGGAGGTCATCAACAGCTTGCCTTAAAGGGTCCAAGACGCTATTGGGATCTTCAGAAACTAGGAAGCAAAGGATAATAGAATCAGGCTTAGGTATGAATCAAACGCACCATATATATATATGAAGACACTGTTGTGTGTGTGTATACACACAGAAAAAAATATTTAAATAAAAAACAGATTTTAGACAAATTGTACAACCAAAGGTTTAGGATGAACTATTTGGAGTATGGCAATGTTTTAGCATCTACAAGAGCTAAGTCCCAGATCAAAACAACTGCCTAGAAAATCCAACGTGCCCCACTGATGCAGTTTCAAAAGTTTTCGTATGGTTGTTTCTTTACAATTATTTAGACAAACTGGAAAACTTTTCAAAATTTCACTGCTGAATAAAGAATTATGATGGAAACTAAACTCATTGAAAATGAAAAGACAATGATTGGGTGTCCTGTCTTTGTTGCAGAAAAAGGTTGACAAGAAATACTATAAAAGGAACCAATTTATAATTACGAAATCCACTAACAATAAAAAATCGTCAGAAAGAACAGTTGGAGAGGAAAACCTAAGTTGTAACTTCTTCAAAGAACAGTTGTAACTTCTTCAAAGGAAAACTTGTTTGGGAATCTTAATTTTCACTTGAAAAATATACAGTGAAGTCATCACCTATTCACCCCAGAGCTTAAATGAAATGCTCGGAAGGAGGCCCTAAATAAAGGCTACTCCAGTGATATCTCTACAGGTATGCAACCCATGCTAAGTGAATTATATAATTGATGATACATTTTTTCAAAAAAAAGGTTTAATTATATTATGAACAACGAATATGACAGACGAATATGACCTGAAAAACCATGATCAGACAGATAGCATTTTGCAACTGCAATATTGGCCCGTGCACAGAGTTCTAACCCTCCATGTCCAAGTATCATCGGAAGAGTTCGGTGTACAAGAGATAACGCTCTTTTTGTATGGTTTGGTCCAAGTGACAGCCACAACTCTGCAAGCGTCAAGGTGGCAGACGCTTCAAGCAAATCTAAGTTGAATGACTGGCAGAAAGATAGGCTTGCTAATGCATAGGGTAGACCCATGACTGCATTGCCTGATTTCTGGAGAAAAAAAAGGTCAACCGTTTAATTATTAGTACGTATATCAGCTAAAGAAAACTATGAAGGGAAAGGAATCAGCCTCTGTTCACCTTATAGATTTCTGCAAGCAATAAGAGAACAGAAGCATTTTCAACCTGCTTGTTGAACTTATAACATGTGCAAAAAAGAGAATTTGCCACAGTAGCTGCCTGCAAAGAATGCCTTTCAATTGAATGTTTGAAATTTCAATTTATTCAAGCAACTGAGGTGGATTCCCTTTCAATAAAGACAGGAAAATTACAGAGTCATGATGCCAAACCTGACTGAATTGGTTGGCTGCAAGAAGTGTACGTGCATGCCGAAGGCTTGTCTCAGTTTTGAGGTCCATGTCCACCCCCATTATAGAGGAACCCAAAACTCCCAACTCATCACATACTTGTTGAGCAAGTTTAAGATGCCCCCTGGAGCAGATGTCCCGCATTTATATAAAACAATAAGTTATTATGAAACAGTGAATTTAACCAAAAGCCTGACAATATGAAGACTGATTACTATACCGATGCAGAGCATGCTCATGAAGCAACTGGAGCTTCAGTATCTGGATACGAGATTTTGAAAAACAAAAGAACTTTTCTTCAGCCAACTTTAGGGCAATGAAAGCTTCTGCAGATAAGAATCAGGTAATGTACATTTTGTCAAGAACAGTATATAAGACATTGAGATTTAAAGAAAAAAAAAGGTATTATAATCTTTCGGCATGTTTCTTGCAGGTAACTTAATATGATTGCCATGGAAACACACATCTTGGACTTTAAAACGCAGGCAATTTGCATCAGCTCCACCCCCACAGGAACTCAGCCATATGAGAAGAAGCCATGCTGATGGAAATTAGTCATTCTGGGCCTAATTGTTTTCTTTTTATTATTTAAGATTTCAATATTTATCCTATGTCACGTGATCTCATATTGCATGACGGCATGACCAACTGGTTTTAGACAAGGAGTTCGTGGCACTTTCTCCCAACCAACTGGCATCCCAGGTATATGCCACCATCTATGAAGGATTAAAAAAGATTCAAAGTCAGTCATAAAACTACATCAAGCTTAACATGCTTTTCAATTTCTTCTGCTACATTAATACTTGTTTTGTTTCACTTCTTTCTCGGTTTCATTACATGCATTGTATCTAAAGTTTGTCAGTTTTTTTTTTCTCAAAACCAAAGCAGGCCAGCTACCACCATATATTTATAAATAACAGTCCAGGGAGGAAGCAGAACCAGAGCAGGAAAAAAAAATTAAAATAAAAATAAAAATAAGAGGAATACAGGTTAGACTGGTATCAGTAAAGAAGGTGTGTGCTGACTTCAGTCCAGCCACATACAATCAACTCAAACACTCACTACTCCTCTATAACTAACTTGCCTCTTACAAAAGCCACACTCAAAGTCACCATAATTGATTAATTACCTTACAGATGGATGCAACTCTATATAAAATATGCTTTCAAACCCCATGTAGATGTTTTCTTAGTGAGTTAAAAAGTTGCTCATTGGTTCTTTTCAACAAAAAAAAAATTGCACATTATATGCTGGTTAAAAGAGGCATGACAAATGGATGAGGATATTCTTACCATGGTTGTAGGAGCAGGGAAAACTTATGATTACGATATAGTATCTAGTCTCAGTTTGTTGTAATGTTGGCTGGGGTTCTTCTCAGCTAGCTGTTTTGTCATCACTCTGGTTGGGATTAAAAAAGTACAAGATTCATCTACGTCCTTGCTTGTACTTTGGTCTTTTTCCTTCATCTTTCTTTTTTTTTTCAATTTGAATTGGATCTCTACCCCAATTTTGAAATGAATTTGGTGATAGAGTTACTACTGTTTCTCCAGAAAAAAAAAAACGGGACTGGGCAGTTGAACTGATCAAACCACTAACACGTAGGCAAACTGCTCTGGTTAGCTTAAAAAACCATCTAGGTGAAAAAAAGACAATCAAATGGCCAGTTCAACCGGTAAACCATCCAGTTAAACCGGTCAACCAGTAAACCAACCAATTTAAAGGGATAGTTTTTCTATTCATTTTCAATCTATTTGTATGTTTATTTATTTTTTAAATTATTTGTTAATAGTATTCTGAAAACCTTCGAACTTACAGGCGGACATCAACGAAGGTGAATCATCCCCCATAAACACTCTCACCCATGAATGGAGGTTTGCTGTAATGGCCACCCATGTATTTTCCACATCTCTTCTTCCGTTTGAAGAGGCATTTATTTTGAACAAGCAATATCCCCAACATACTGCATGGGAGATAAACCCTTGGAACTTGGCACAATTGTAGAAATAACACTGATTGCCAAGAGCAACACCAATCTTACTCCATATTTGGCCACTAAATGGACATCAACGAAGAGGTGTTCTCTAATTTCTTCCTCCCCTCATCCGATCTTGCTCTCACAATTGTTATGGGAGTAAAACAGGTACTAGAAAAGGCTGGTCCCATGGGGGGTCACTACTTCGGTAGTTTAGCAGTTATAATTTAAATCGTTGTTTATGATCTCTCTTTTTGGAAAGAATGATTGATGAATTATTAATTGAAATTAAAATGGCGATTGTTAAGAAAACTTCTATCTCTATCCCTCCTCTCTCCTTTCTTCACATCTTTCTTCTCAGTCTTCTCATTGTTGAGCATCAAGGCTTAGTAGAAGTTATGTTATCTTATCTTCTTCTCTCTTCTCATGGTCTATTTCTTTATCTAGCCATATGGGAAAAATGAGGTCCCTAATAGAGTCCCAGTGATGACTTCTTTATTGCTGTTGCATGGATCTCCTCAACCTCATTCGCTCTCCATATCAAAGGGTTCAAGTTACATCACACGCCCACAACTGGCAAAACCCATAACCGAAATTAGTAGGCAATAGAAACAACCAAATCCAAAACCAGTGATCCATATATGATGAAAACAGTCATCTGTACATCAAATTTCAATGAAATAAAAGGCTCCATAACAAATTAATATGGTTCTATAACCGCCAACCGACATCAACATTATGAATAGCATCAAAAACCTGGAAAACCAATTCATAGGAAAGAGAGAGGACTGCCATGAATTCCTCGGCCAACCCACAAAAACTGCAATTAGTTAGCAACAAAAACTCACTGCATTGAACTATTTGTTTTATTAAAATAAAATGAATTGTGAAAGTTCAAAAACAAGAAATAATATAGTGGGAATACATGAAAAAGTACGAGATAAGATTATCTTGGTTCCAACGTAAAAAACATAGTGAGTCGGGAAGAAGACTTTCAATGTATTGATCTGCATTGATGTTCCTAATCCCAATAATCCTATCATAACGATATGACATATTGAAAAGGAGCTTATGCTAGATGTTTAATTTGACGCTCTGGAAATTTTATACTCCAACAATTGTATGAAATCACATGGTTGTAAAGGCCCTAGTGGAAGATATCACTCTCTAAAATTAATACCGGTTGAAACCCAATGATTAAAATTCAAACACCTAAGATTTTCCACACACTTGAGTTATCATAATGGCAGATATCAACGGTGCAATGTTGTTAGGAGGCATTAACCTAAACAAATGTCAAGTGTCTATCAATGCACATTGAAGCATATATCTAAAGAAATGCTGACTGCGAATTACCAAAAGCTAGAACATAATTTGTACCTAATGTAACATAGCATTCTAAAAAATAATTGCCTCACCCCAAAAAGAAAATGTCTAAAAGGAAGGAGAAACAATAACAAGAACTCCACTAATGGCCACTTGTCAGGGTGTAAAGTAACCATACTGACCTTTGTATCCTTTAGATACTGCAAGATGTTGAATAAGCTTAACATATGCAAGTGATAAATCCTCTGAGCTGAAAATTTCAAACTAGAATGGGTGATCTTGATGTTTTATTTTAAAATCATAATAAAAACATAAGATAGGATACTTTGCCAATAACATTTTACTCTGTAGACTTTACCTTGCTGCATCAGCATAGCAGGATGCATGAATTAAAGCATTTACTCGGGCAAGTGGAGCACTGCAAAATTTATGAGCAGCATAAATAAATACATAACAGACTTGATAATTGGCACTACATCTAACCGCTGTTTCAGTCCATGAAAAATATGATGTCGAGTGACCTATTGTTATTTACAAAATTGTTTATGAGGTAATTGGCAATATTTCAAGGACCACCAATTAAGGTAGAATGTGGACAGGGATTGATGTACCAACTGCATTATATGAGAAGCATTTTCTTCATTCTTGTTCATTTTAAGTCATAATAAAAGAGATTTTCTTTCAGGGATATTTATATTCCAACAAGAATTTCTTTTACATACATTTTGGAGCCAGTGAACTACAAAGTTGAAACAGGAACAAAACACGTTGCATCACCTATATTCATATGCACTGAAGAAAGCTAAATAATGTAGGAATTATGATCCTTAATAAAGTTTTCCAGAGAGAAGTATGCTATGAGATAAATTAGTGTTACTGACGGTTGAGAGGTAGAAAAGACTATATGTACTGTATTACATTAGAATTAACTTCACATTCTACACAGTGCTTAAGTAAACACATCCGCAAGACAAACCTATTTCGCTGAACCATATAATAGGTGATTCCATACATGTTTATGTTTGAAAACATATATAAGAATCAAACATTTGAAAGTTATCAGATTCGTGTCAGTCTATTGGAAACTTTGGAGTTTTAGAATAAAAAGTCTGATGAACCATAAATATGACTTTCAAATAAGTGACTTTCAACATAGAAATTGGACGTTTGCACCGTGTTTTAATCAAAACAGAGCGCAGAACATAAAGTAGTCAAATGTAATGTGTAATTCAGCTCCAGTTTTCAGGAAATAAGGTGTAGGGAATTAGAGAAAGTTGCACACAACCAATGACCTGGGGATTTTGAGATTTTCATTAGGCTGTATCTCTAATTGAATGCTTGTAAAACATACCACGAAGGTTAACTGTCTGATATACAGAATTGATAAACACTATTACTTGGGCCTAACTTAGGATCCAATCACGAGTATGAAAGGTCCAGGTCTTTTTTGAAGAGATACAAAAGATCTAAAGTTGAAGAATTCAGATGCATATATTTAGCTTACAGAAAGTGGAACTTCGTAAATTGTAAGTGTCAACTGTGAGATATGGGGGATGCTCCATATCATTAATATGGTGCCCTCATCCATGTGGTTTCAGTGATTAATCATTCCTTATATGTCATAACCACTATTCAGAAGCAATTCAGTCCAAAGACCGAACGGCATATGGGTATGCGGCTATGCAGCGGCATAGTTTTTTGTTTTTTTTTGGAGAGCACACAAATTTTGAACAAAAAATTTTGGATTGAAAGGTAGACTTTATGCTTCCTTTTGGACATTAGGGTTGCTTTGGAAGCTTTAAATTTTGTGAAATTTTGGCTTTTTTCATTATTTTTTTTCTTATTTTTTATTTTCTGTGATAGGTTTCCTTTCACTATCATTGTAAGATATCTCTATCTACTCCACTATCCACTACATTCATTGAACTAACTTGGATACTTCGTTATTTCCATTTGATGATGTTATCAATAACATCCATATCAGTTGGTGGCAATGTTTGTTTTTCAGGAGCGTAACTCTTTGTTTAGCTTTGTGAATTTGTACCTAAAAAACTAATGTACACTCACTTTTATCACCAAAATGTATACTCCAAGCTGTGATCAAAGGCATTTGGTATAAATTATTAATCACATATGCACATATATTTTGTTAGTTATTGTTTGAAAATAATCATCATATATTTTTTATTAATAAAAGGGTTAAAGACATATGAGTTTATGTAAACATCCATAAACCCATATAAGCCCTTGCAAACTTGGATCGGATATACAAGTCCTTTAAACTATTATGGTTAGTCAATTTAGCCCTTGAGTTAACTTTCCATCCAATTTAACGGTATATTCTTAGAATATTCCATCTATGTAAAATTAAACACCCATGGAAGTCCCCGAAAACAAAAAACATATATATCCTTTTAAATGACCATTTTGCCCCTAATCAAACTCATTTTCATTTTTCTTTACTTTTTTCTACTTTTGCAGTTGTAGAAGCTTGAATAATTCATATTTGCGTGGCCTTCTGAATTCCAAATCCCACCAAATCAAAATCGAAATCCTCTTGCATGAACTTTATCCCCCCGTTTGGATGGGGGGTTAAGGTGGAATAAGGGGGTTAAAAGGGTGGTATAAGAATGGATAGAGAAAATGGCTATCTGTTTGTAGAGTATAATTTGGTATTACTATGCTAGTATAAATTAGTATAAGAGAGTATAACAATTCTAAGTAACCCCTAGGATAAGTTATACTCAGTTTATCTATTCTCATTGATAAGTGGGGCCCACCATCACATTAAAAAAAATCACATCTCATTACATCAAATCACCTATCAATACCTCTTATACATCAATAGGACCCACATGTCAAATCAACTTTTTACACCTTATTCACATTTTATTTTTCATCAACCAAACAACTCAACCTTTATTCTTACGTTTTCCAATAAGAATAAAAAAAACACAACCAAACAGAAAATCACTTATTCTATTGATAAAGTTATTTGTTCCTAGAATAGGTATAAAACCGTAGAATAGCTTATTCCTCGATCCAAACGGGGGCTATGAGTTTTTTTATGGGTAATCAAAATTGTATTCCGTATGAAAAAAAAAAAAAAATTACAAGAGTCCTTGCTAAATAAGCTAAGGAAAAACATGATCTTTACAAAATGCGAAGCCAAGAGAGGATCATAAAACAAAGGAGGGAAGAACGATCCAGGTCGAGCTGCATCCCTTTGGGTTAGGAGAGCCTCTCTTGGTATCCTGTTTAGGACTTGTCCAATATTGAAAGTAAAAACTACTTAGGACGTTTGCGAACATGAGGGATTTCAGATTTGTTCATAAATTATTGAATCCCCCCTAAATACATATTTGTGAATTAAGAGGTGTTCTTGTAGCTTGGAGGGATGACTATTTTACTAGCAAAATAAAAACATGTGAATGATGTGAATGTGATATGTTAATCTCATCATCTATTAATTCATTATCACATGAACAACACAAAAAAACCACTAGATAAGAAAGGCTCAACAATGCAACAACAATCTCGACCGACAACAAATCCAATCTATCTCCTCTTTCACATCCCTCATCGTTGTCACCCGTCGTCCACATCTCCTCCTCCGCCTTCCCTCCCAACAAAGACACCTCCTCTATCCCCCCGATCCAATTAACTTCAATCCAATAAAAAAAAACCCTAATATTCAAAGAAAATCAAAACAAAGTAACATGTGTGGAGAGGTTCAAGGAGAGCTCCTTGAGAATGACCGGAACTTGCCAGACTCTGACCCCCTAGTAGAGACAGACGAGGATATGGTGGCTCTCTTCAGCTTCAATTTCATGACAAATCCAGAGGCTTAGACAGTGAGAGAGGTGGGAGAGTTTTTAATATTTTGGAGGGTATAATAGTCAAGTCACACCATTGGTTAATTTTAACCATGGATGGGTTACTAATTATTAATTATAGGGATGTATTAGACATTTTCTGTGTTTCTAGGGATGTAATTGTCCCACCCCAAGTTTACAAGGATTTATGTGTTTATGGATGTTTAGAGGGACTCGTGTCTTTAACCCTCAATAAAAATATAAAACCACATGTACTCCCACACATACTCTCGCATACTGCATTTCTAAACATTGGGCATAACAAATGTACCGATTTCGAAAACCAGAATCAAATCCTATCATACCTTCTCCATTTGTACTTCATTTCCCTCTTCTTCTAAATAAAATTTTCAACTAATAAAGAGTATTCTTATATATTTAATTGTTCATTTAGCTACTGAGCGCAGCCACCTTATGCAAAATACACACAAAGGAGGAACTATAATACTATATATCTAGTTTTTCCCTTCCCTGCACCGTGTGATACAAAGGACTGCTCTAGGTGATAGCCTTTTAATTGTTCATTTATCTAATTCTACAAAATTTCAATTTCATTTGTTTCTTTAACTACAAGAAAATTATCAAGAAATTATAAATATATGGCTCCAATGACACCATCAAGAATACTCATGTAAATAACTTCTGTAGTGACACTTAAAAGTAGAACATGAAAACAGAAGTAGCTATGCTCCATTTTTTTTCTCTAATGGATTCAGTTATGCTCTTCTTGTTATTTGGAAAAATAATTCCTCATAAATTTTCTGTAAGTACAAGTAAAATACGAGATACGAGTTCAAACTGTTGAAACCAATTAAGTTAAGAATAGCTCGACACACCTGCCATACAGCTCCCAAGAAGTAGCTCTCAACAAAAATGATGCACCAGCCAACTGTAATGAAAACCCAGGAATTGTGCTGGGCTGTGATGCAAAGTGAAAAACATCATGATCACATCCAGAATCATTGGAATGCGACAATATGGATGAAGTTTTTGGATTTTGTAAGTTCTTGAGCCATGCACTACTAAAGGCACCATCAACGATCTGTAACATCCTATATACAGGATCACCAAGCAAATAAGGGCTCAACCTCAGTTCCTGTGAAAGTCATATTTGCAAGCAGCATATCACTTCAATTGTTGACAACAAATCATTTGTTAATTAAAACAAACATGACTGGTGGATCATTACTCATAATACCTTGCAAACACTTGTCGGACATGTTTTGAGCTTTGTGGAAGCCTTGGGACCAAAAGATAGCAACGATCTTACTACATGCTGGAGAAAATTATTTACTCAAAAGAAATCAATATAACAAAAATATGACATGTGGAAAATAAGGAATCTTCGTAGCAACAAAAAGCGTCAAGAAAAGCACCAAAAACTAATGTATTACAGTGTTGTCAAAAACTTATGCCACCTTAAGATTAAATTTTGCCAATGCAAGGCGGCAGAAAGCCCCCAGATATCTTTCATCTACTCTCTCAGCATCTTTAAATAACCTCTTCAACAGAACAAGTAACTGTTGTTGGGTGGATAAGGATGTTCCCATGCCTGTATTAGTTCCAAGTGAATATGGCAGTCCAAATATTCCAGTTGTGTTTGAGATACCAATTTCAGACAAAAGTTCACAGATTGCTGCTACTGTTTGTGAAAGACAGGAAGTATCCTTGTTCTGCACAAATAATACCTCAGTCATACAAGGGGATAAAAAATTTAATCTAAAATTATTTAAAAGTGAGTGGGAGAGAACGTTGTTCTATTCAGAGTGCAGTTTATTTATTAGTAATACCAAATGGAATGTATAGAGCAGGGATGCCTACAACAAAAACACCACTGTCATCTGGTTCATGAAGTAGATGCATACCATATTTGCTATAATTCTAGAGCAACTGTTAGAATTGGACTGTGAGAAAGAAATATTAGTCTTACAGGAGAATAAAATCACCATGGCAGGTATGCATGCTTCACTTAAAGGTGTACGATGCAACCCTCAATAGGATATATAAATCAATGCAAGTGTTGCACTTAAAAACATTTTGAAAGTTATCTAGTCTCATGGATACACTGTCCCATCATCTAACTAGCATTTTTTCAGATAAAGTGTGTAACAAGATGTGACGACAAAGCACATTTTTAAAATCAAGAAATTCATGATGGATGCAAATGTAAACATTTTCATTTTCCAAGAAGCCAATGTGACCACCCCTTATAAAAGTCTTAGTTATCTACAAGTTATCAGATTTGGGCATAACCCCACCACAAACCATAGTTTGAAGTGCGGCCGCACGTACCGGTATGTGCGGCCGCACATGCTGATGTGCGCCTGCGCATATCCCACCCCATATGTGGCACCCGTTCGAAGTCAATTCGAACGGACTTCGAACGGCAAGAGGGCATTCAAAATTCAATTCGAACTGACTTCGAACGGTAAAATCTACAACTAGTTTCGGATTGCTGTTCCAACGGTAATTCGAACGGCAACATACCATTCGAAAGCCGTTCGAACGCAATTCGAACTTCCAGAAGACGTTCGAAGTTCAGTTCAAACGGGAGTTCGAACGGAGGTTCAAACGGCTACCTTACCCGATGTGCGACCGCATGTTCAATACATGTGGCCGCATATGCCATGTGCGGACCCCACCACACATACGGTCCGCACATGGTTTTGAACTATGCCACAAACATCATAAGGAATGCCATTTAATCAAATACATGCATAGGCTTCATATGAAATTGTTCTAACATAAACATAAAAGCGGATCTCACTAAAACTTATGCATACCTGTTGAGAAATACGGACAGCTTCAGTTAGGGCCTGAAAATAAAAGAAATATTAAGAATTAGAAAAATATATATATATATATATATATATATGGAAATTATTTGTTTTTAAAAAAACACAGAACGCAGATTTGGTATCATGATACAACAACTGGCAAAATTACCTCCAAAGCTTGCCTAAAATGCCCGAAATGACTATGCATAATGCCCAAGCACAATACAGCAGCCTCAAACCTCCCAACAAAAGTATCAGGATCAAATCCTTCCAACCCTGCACTTTAATGATAAAGTGCTCAATATCAATAAATATCCTCATTAAAGTAAAGCTCCATATAATAATGGTAGAAAAGAAACATCAACAACATGAATATAAGCAATCCACTCAATAATACAGATCAATTTCTAAAAAAATAAAATCATTATTACCAAATCTTTTCAAACACAAACCTAGCATCACCAAAAGAATGATCAAATAAGCTCACTTGAGCATGTAAATTACAAGACCACTTGAGCATGTAAATTACATGCTGTGAAAATCAATAAGCAAACCACAATTAACCAATATTGTTTCTATTGATGCCCAAATTGCTGCAGCATGTTGTCTCTGGATGCTTCCCCAAGAAAACAAGATTCAAGATTGTCTAACTAGGAAGGGATCTGTAACCATTAATCTGGGATTTAAGTCCCATGCTCAAACATTACTGTGTTGTGATAGCTTTTCTGATCGTCCAACCACTTCTATTTATGACAGCGGGTCTTTAAACTTTAACCAAGATGCATTCCATCTTTTGAATAAATATTGATCTCAGCTATATATAAATATTTTACGTGAGAAAGACAGATGGAGTGCATAGATGAACAAATGGAACTTCATGTGTCAACATTTCTTCAATGCTCTTCAATGCCAACTCAACAAATCGCAATATTCACCAACAACTAAAATCTTGCAAATGAAAGCCAAAGGTGGTTGGAACGGTAATATGCAGAAATAAAATGGCCATGATGAGATTGTTGGCATCTTTGAGAAAACATATCCATAAATTAAGCAAACATGAAGTAACGTAGCAAAGACATGGACATCATATTAGTGACCATGAACAACTAAAACAACATAAAAAAGGAAGATAAAAACAAGGGCAATTAGCAAAAATAGCACCCAAAAATTGAATATTAGCAAAAATAGCACCGGATGATGAAAATAACACTGTTCAGCTTTGGCTGTTTGTTTTTTAAAAAAAAAACACTGAAGACGCCATGTATGTATATATGGCGCCTCCTTTGTTTTTTGTTTTTTCAAAAAGGCTGCTTTATTTTTAGTTGAGATAACTTCTTTTTCTTTGATTAAATATTCATAACTGATTTTTTTATTTTTTATATCGGAGGGACCTCCTATGGCTGACTTTACGGTCGAGCTGGGAATGCTACCTCCGCCTGTTTGCCCCGGTGTCACGGAAAATTCTTTCGAATAATTGTCAACTAACAGGTGGGTAAGTCAGTGTCAAGACTCAAACCCAAGACCTACCCTTAACACAGGTAAGCCCTGAACCGTTGTGCTGATTTCTTTGATTAAATATTAATAGCTAATATTTTTTTAGCAATCAACTATTTGATTAAATTTTAAAGGCTGAGATTTTTTTCTTTTTTAACATATATTTGGTTTGAGAAGAGAGAAAAACATGGACGATTTGTTTCTCTTTATCAATTAAATTTTTTGATTAAATTTTAGTACCTAAAAAAATAACATTTTTCCATATATTTCTCCAACAAATTAAAAGGCTCGTCCTTAAAAATCTTTCATAATTTTCTCCTCTTAACCGAATATATTTTAAACCAAGAAATTTGAGCCATTAAAATCGGATATATGTTAAACCAAAAAAATTCAGTCCATCTTCCATGATTTTCTCTCTTCTCAACCGAATATATTTAAAAAAAAAATCTCAACCATTAAAATTTAATCAAACAATTTATAAAAAAAATCTCAATCACTAATATTTAATTAAAGATGAGAAGGATCGATTAAAGGAGGCACCATATATATATGTTACCTCCAGTGTTAAAAAATAAAAATGAAAAAATGGTCAACGTTGACCGGTACTACTTTTTACAAATATTCGACCTCCAATGTTATTTCTATTAATATTCGATTTCTGGATGCTATTTTTGTCAATTGCCCTAAAAACAAAACCAAACAGTTACCTGTAATCAAAATAGCAGTGAAGGTTGTCCAATGCAACAAGATAATCCTCATGGTAAAGATTATTCATATAACGCAAATAATGAATCTGCAAGGAATTAAAAACATAATCAGAAATTATAACCATATATTTAAGTGCAGCCATCACATGCCGGCATGTGCGAACGCACATCCAGTTTTGAAGGCCCGGGAATTATGATCTGACATGTAGAACGCATGTACATGCAATGTGCCATATGTGCAGCCATATGCGCCGCATATGCAGTGCATGGTGACTGCATTTCTTTTCCGATTTTTGTAGTGGACCGTTCGAGTGGCCCAATTCCGTTCGAACGGCATTCGAATGGGTTTCGAACGATAGATCAACCGTCCAAAAGTGAGTGCTTTGGGAATGAACTCTATTCGAATGGCAATAGAAATAAAATAAATGTGCGACAGTTAAAAAAATAAAATAAAATAACGACCACTCAAACAATTCATGTGCGACCGCATGTTCAGTACATGAGACCACATATACTTTTTGGACTCCAACCATACATGCAAGCCGCATGTTACATTGAAACATTGGTTATAACACCCACAGACAAGTATGATGTATATCTGTAAAGCTAAATTGAAAACTTACACGGTGCAACTCAGGTGCCAACTTTCCGAGCTGATTTAGAATAGCTTCAAATACATTTAATGGAAAGGAGCTGCCATGCCTAACAAAAAGAAAAAGAGAGATTTCAATAATACAATTCAACAGTGTTTCTATCGTTATATTAGAGACCATTTTTCCATACTTCTCAATTAGATCAGCTTGCTCCCTTAGATAGCCTTGCACTTGCCAGTTTGTCCGTAAGAATATTTCACCCTGGTGGTAATCACCTACGAGTGTGTCGTTGAGAGGGGATAAAAACTCAGTACTTTGCTGACTGAAATCATTACATTTAAGTTTGTCAACCGGAACCTGGATTTCTGCATATTCAGCAATCTCTTGTTATACAAACACGAATCATCCCCATACTTTGATATGTCAAATTTTCAAAATGATTTTGCCCAAACAATCTGAACAATATGATAACAAAAATATAAGAAACCATATTCCAACAGCATTACCGAGCTAAATATGTATACACATGCTCCAGAAGCATGAGAAATCACTTATGTTTTTTTTTTTTTTTTTTTGAGGAAAATATAGGAGAATCTTATTTCAAGAAACCCCCGGATTTAGGAGACGAGGGATCTCCTTACAATAAAAAAAAGGAAAAATACAATTAGAAATTAGACTATCCTTTCCCCCATTTGTTTCCCATGATGGAACCGGGTGAAGGCTCCTCTAAGATGAATTTGACCCAATCCGATAACATCGAAGAAATTGTGAACCAAGTATTTTCCCAATACACCCTTTTATGCATGAAGACACCCTCGTTGCGTGTTAGCCAAATCGACCAACAAGTAGCATGAGGAACCAACCATTGGAATTTTGCTCGAGAACTTCTATCTCCTTTCTTCCGACGATCCCGAAACCACATCCACATATCCTCTATATTCGAAAAAGAACAAGATGCTTCAAGAGCCTCCCCAACTTTCTTCTAAATTTGGGTGCTAAATGAGCAAGTAAAGAAAAGATGATCACTTGTTTCTTCTCCAATGCCACACAAACCACGGATTTTATCCCCATCATTAGACCATTTTGCCCAATTCACTTTGGTGAGGACTTTATTCAAAGAAAGTAGCCACATAAAACCCCTGATTTTCAATGGAGAGAGCGTACCCCAAATCATATATTCGAATCGAGCCGAAAGGAGGTGAGGAAGTGGACGATTGTTGAGTTTCTGATACCATGATCGGACAGAGAAACCATTCCGAGGAGACAACTTTCAAATAATTGAGTCTTCCTCTTCTAAATTGAGAGGAACCTGATGAAGACACCCAAGAAGAGATGAGAATTCTTCCAACTCCTCATCGCTTTGATTCCGACGAAGCCTTGGCATCCAAATTATAGAATTGACCTCACACGTAAACGAATCACGAATAAGATCATCCTCGTCAATAGCCACTCTAAAGAGATTAAGAAATAGGGATGCCGGCGATGAGCCATTAAGCCATGCATCCTTCCAAAAGCGAATTTCCACACCCATTGCCAAGAACAAATTGGAGAGACTCCTTTATCTCCTCGACCCCTTCCAAAATATTCCTCCAAACGTTAGAGATAGATACTCTTTTCCTCGGGATAAGGTTAAGTCTCGAGCAAGCCGGATAGTATTTCTCGCGGATCACTCTACTCCACAAGGCCTCCGGATCAACAAGCAACCTCCAAAGCCACTTACCCAATAGGGCATTGTTCATATTGCGAAAATCAAGGACACCCATACCACCCTCCTTCTTGGAACGACAAATAATGTCCCATTTCGCAAGATGAGGCTTCCCACAACCATCCATGGACCCATTCCATAGAAAACGCCGCCGAATTTTCTCCATCTTACCAAGAATCCCACAGGGGACTTTGAAAATTGAGAAGTAGAGCGGAAGACTCGTGAGCATTGCTTTTAGAAGCACTAACCGACCACCCAAGCTTAGAAGGCGTCCTTTCCATCCATCCAGTTCTTATCAAACCGTGAAAGAAGAGGCTCCCAATCAGATTGTCAGAGACTCTTGGTATGAAGAGGAAGGCCTAAATATTTGATTGGAAACTTTGATGCTTTACACCCAAACCTCGAAGCCAAGGCTGTCACCTCATGAAACGGAATGTTTATCCCCACCAATGTGCTTTTGAAGAAGTTTACTTTCAGACCGGAAACCATCTCAAAGCATTTAATAATGAATTTGAAGCCCTCCAAGTTGCTTTCTTTTGCATCACAAAAGAGTATAGTGTCATCAGCATATTGAATATGAGAGATCCTGGAACCACCTTTTGTAACTTCAATGCCATTTATCCAACCACCTTCCACACCCTTATGAATCATTCTGCTTAACACATTCGCCACAAGAATGAATAAAAATGGAGAAAGAGGGTCCCCTTGACGACCCCTTCCAGAATCAAAATAACCAACCGCGTTCCCATTAACAAGGACCGACATCCAAATTGTAGCTATGCATTCTTTCAGCCACCATCTCCATTTAGAAGAGAATCCATATTCCTCCATGAGTTTCCATAGAAAGTCCCAACGAACCGAATCATAGGCTTTTTCAAAATCAAGTTTACATAGGAAACCTTTCCTCTTTCCGATGTGGGCCCCGGATACACATTCTTGTGCTATAAGAAAACCATCAAGAAGAGACCGGCCTTTAATAAAAGTTGATTGACTGAGATCCACGAGATCCTTTATCACTGTCCGAAAACTGTATGCCAATATTTTGGCGATGATCTTATAAGCATCGTTTAGAAGACTAATTGGTCGGAAATCTTCAATACACTCTGCGCCACTCTTTTTTGGAATCAATGCTATGAATGTTGCGTTGAGGCAAACACAACCTTGACGACCAGCATGGAATTCATTCAACATTTCCACCACGTCTTGCTTGACAACATTCCAAAAAACTTGGAAGAACCTCATATTATAACCATCGGGGCCAGGCGCCTTGTCGCCATCCATCTGAAAAACAGCAGTTTTAATCTCTTCCTCAGCGAATGGAGCATCTAGAGCCTCAATTTGTGACGGAGATAAACGAGGCAGCTCTTCCTTAGAACAGTCCGGAAGCCACGATCTGTCTTTCTTGAAGAAAGTTTTGAAGTGACGCTCAATATTTGCTTCTATATCTGCCACCTGATCTGTCCTCTCACTGTTACTAATAATGGAAGCAATGTGATTGATTCATCTTCTGGAACTGGCAGATCTATGGAAGAACTTTGTATTGCCGTCACCAGCCTTGAGCCACACTGCTCTAGATCTTTGCCTCCAAGCTTCCTCCTCTTGTCTTAGTATACCCATCAGATCCTCTTTTGCTTTTTTTCTTTCATTCAGCTCCAGCAATGAAAGATCTCTTTCTTCCTCCAGCTTGTCCCACTTGCTAATGCTATCCTCTAACAAAGATTTCCTTTCGAATCTAGCCGTAGTTGCCGCCTTATCCAATCAACTAGCTTCCTCTTAAGAATTTTTATTTTCCCAGCCAATTCACCTTTGCCATCCACTATAGCTGAGGACCACCGGCCATCAACTAGTTGATAGAAGCCCTCCTCTTTAAGCCACCGGTTCTCAAATATGAACTGTTTGGACCGAGTAGATGTAGAGTCCATGACAAGAAGAATAGGAATGTGATCTGAACAGGATTGTACCAACCCCTGCAGATGGCTAAATTGGAACAAATCCTCCCAATTGGCATCTACATGGCATCTATCCAATTTGGATAGAATAGGCTTGTCACGCAGATCGCTCCAAGTGAACCTGTGATTGGACAGTGGAATTTCTATCGAGCCCGAATCCGATACCCACTCACGAAACTCCCTAACTTCCCTGGGAGACCAGTTCCACGAGCTGCGATCCATATGTGTAGTAATAGCGTTGAGATCACCCAAGACACACCATGGATATTCACTAAAGTCATGAATGTCCTGGAGCTCCCCCCAAAATGCTGGACGAGATTCATGTAAAGTCGGTCCATAGATTTGCCAATGGGTTTAAACTAAATTGGCAACCTGTTATAACTGATGAATAAACTACTATTTAGTATTAAAGCATGTGAAAGTGCAATTGCATTCAAGAAACTATTGTATTGATCATCAAGCCAATTAATTTGCATACAAGAAACTATCGTATTCATCATTAAGCTAATTAATTCAGACGCACAGATGTGATAAATCTCAAATTTAAAAAATAATATAGATCTGATATTAACAGATATAAAAAAAGTGATTCAAGAGCGCATTCATGAGATTCTGACTGCCATTCCTGATCACAACATTGAACCCATGAATCAGAAGAAAAACCATAACTGAACAGCAACTATTGGAAGTTCTGTATCGATAATTAATCATATGCATGACTAAAAATGATGGTTGTGGCAACTTGATATTTTGTATCTACACAAAAAAAATCCCACCACTAGATTATGGGGAACTAATGATGGTGCTCACGAGACCTTTGCCAATGTTGTCGACCAAATCATACTAAAAGATTGACCATATTTTGAGCATGAAAACAGCAGGAAATGCAGTTTTATTTCTGTACCTTTGACTAATCTGTGAAGTGGCCTAGGGACGGATAAATGAAACAAAGTGCTTTCTCCAGCACTTGTCCCAGTTTCATATTCAGATTCATTTTTTTCAAACATGGCAGCATCAAAATTCATGTCTTCATTCTCTGAAAATTCTGAGCCATTATGAAAATCATCTTCACCAGAAGCGTAATCAGCATTAGAGGTGGAATATGTTCCTAAACTGGTCAGGAGGTGGCATACACCCTGCATAAAATATCCCAGTTACAAGATGTGAGGTTTTATTTTATTTCAATTTAAAAGTATGTGGAAAACAGGTGCAGCAAACACACAGGCAGACATGAGAAAACTGCCTGAATATTATGTCAAAAATGGGAAAAGATTACATAAATTCAACAGAAACTCAATTTTCAAACAAGCTTCTGTGTTCATTCAATTCCAACAAGCATTAAGAAAAGGAAATCATAATTCATAAGCTCATCAAATCCTATGGGCGTACCATTTGGTATGATAGAAAGCAGTGCTACCTTATATGTAGCACAAGTGCCTAGATTGTTTGTACCTGTGACCTCAATAATGCAGATGCATGAATGCTAGTTTTATATTTTGATGAATACTATATACAATTACACAAATAATGAGTGATCAAGTGCAATAAACAAGAAAGGTCCTACCTGTAGGGACAAGATGACACACAAAGAAGTTAAAAAATATAGCCAACATGAATAAGGCACAAGTTATACGAGGGGCTCACCGGTTAATGTTGGATATACCTCCAAATCTCCGGCATTGAGAATTTTAGAATTTTGAGATTCTAGATTACAGTGACCAAAGTACTTTCTCAAAAAATAGTGAAAACAAAAAAAATGTTTTTCTGTTGATTACATTTATGATAAAATTCTTTGATATAAATTTTCTTTAACACTCGTTCCAAGTGTTCAATATTTTCACTCAGAACAAGGGATGTGGACCAAACCCATTTAGAAACTGAAACAGAAAACGCAATTTTGCATAAACTCCAAAGGCAAAGAAACAATAAAAAGTAACATATTTATGAGACTATGACCACCATGCAACCAATTAGCCTTGCTCCATCCATTTGGGCCAACCTTATGGACAATATTTTGATTCAAAATAACTTGAGATCAATATTTTACAATTGTCAATCCCAACATCGAATCCCTATTTGGACTAGTGCCAATTTCCAGTCAGGCTGATTATAGTAATGACATAACCATAACCAATAGCCGTAACTTAGAAATTATTATCCATAAACAACAAATAAACAACAAACAACAAGCACAATGCTAAAAAAAAAAAGAGGGGGTAAAAAAAAGACATTGCAGTAACAGCTAACAACAAATGTCCAAACCACCTGTTATTGAGCAAAATGAGAGTAATGAAACACCGATTTTACAGGTTCAACTAATGATAAAAAAATAGCCAAAATTAAATGTTCAATCAAGTGATTAACACAGTAATGTCCCTTACGTCAATGGCCTATGTTTGAGTCCTGCTATCTCCAGGACTGCTAAAATCGCATGTACAGCCTTCTAGGCTGGTTTCATGGGCTTATGCTCTACACTACTACTAGAGGTCCGATTCACAGTATGTTAGGGAATTTGTAGCACGATAGTGCCCTTCTACCAAAACAAAATAACACTGTAACAATCGATATCAAAGCACATCACCTCAAAAGATAACAGATTGAACGCCAATATGCAACGGCGCACATACATCCCCAAGTGGCTCATCGGCTCCAAATGAAACTGATCCTCCTCTCCACCACCCATCTCAGGCAACGCCAACACCGCTGCACCCAAAATCACACTCAAAGCCTACAACTTTTAAATTAAAAAAAAATATGAAAACCGGTGCCGAAGGCAAACTCACACCGAAGCTTCATGAAGAAGTTGAATAGATCGTCAGGCGACGAAAAGTGCAACAGACACTCCATCAGGTCCCCACAAAGCTCCCCGCCCTCCTCTCCACACGCCGCCTTCAAATGGCTGATGAGCTCGTCCAGCGTCGGCTCCAGGAAGTCATCGCATGCCTGATAAGAGAGGTGTAGATTATAAGGGACTTAGGGGTGAGAATATCAGGAACCCTAGACGGTGGGGGGGGGCTTGCATTTACCTTGGCGAGGGAGAAGAGGAGGAGGCCGAGGCGGGTTGAGGCGGAGGGGGCATCCGGCGGCGTCGGAGGAGGAGGAGGAGAGGAAGAGAAGCACTGGATGAGGTGGCAGAGGGTGATCTTGTGAGGGGTGAGAACGACCGCAGCCGGAGATTTCAGATTGCCCGCCATTAGAGGCCGATCGATTTTTTTTTTTTTTTTTTTCATTGATTATTTAAGTGGAGAGCGCGAAAGCGGTATGATTGATACAGATATATAATTTAAAACACCCCCTCTCAACAAAGCGGGGATAGCTCAGTTGGGAGAGCGTCAGACTGAAGATCTGAAGGTCGCGTGTTCGATCCACGCTCACCGCACGAATTATTTTTTTATATTTTTAAAAGGGGAACATGCACACAACCCCCCCCCCCCCCCCCCCATTTGAGAAGTGGAATTGCGTTATTTAGCCCTGATAGTTATACAGGGATAAATATTTGTGTTTAGCAGAATAGGCCTATCTGTGTTTGGTTGCAGTTTTATTTATTCTTATTGGGAAACGTAAAATGTAGATTTTTTATGTTTGGTTGACCTAGAATAAACTGTGGATAAATGGTTGATAAGGGATGGATAGGGAGTTATTATTTTTAAAATGTCAACTTTGCCCCTGGAATATATTTTTATGTTTGGTGTAATTGATGAATATAAATCAGTCCATCATGAGTGTAATTAAATCTGGACGGTCCATCTTATGTAATATTTTATGGTGGGCCTTTATATATTTTTTACAACTAATCTATGTATTCATTGGTGATTCCAAATGCTTTATGGTGATTCTAATTATCTTATATCAATTTAATTATATTTACTCAATGACTTGATCATAAATAGAAAAATATATATAAATCATAGGTTGTTCATAAAATTGATAGATTTTATTACACAAGTAACATTGCCAGGCGTGTTGTTGTACCAAATAACACTAGCATTCTTATATAAGCCTTCATTTAATTTAATATTGAAATATAAGTTTATGTTTGGTTAACGTTGATAGATATATATCAAGAAAAAACACTGAATTAAATTAAATCTGAACCGTTCATCTTATGTAATATTTTATGGTGGACCTTCAAATATGTTTTACAATTACTCTATGTATGCTTAGTGTTGATTCCATTTGCTTTGTAATGATTCCAATTATGGGTTATGAGTTAATTAAATTTACCCAATCAGTTGATCATAAATAGTAATAAATTATCCGCTTATTCTTATCTAATAAAATGACTTTGAATTATTAACAAGGAATATTGCCAATGACAATCTTTTTTAGTGGGTACCAAATAATGTCACCTGAAAAAAGATACAACAAACGAAACCCTAAAATCCAATCAAGAAATTCTACTTCAAAGTTCCAACACCGGACAAAAAAAAGGAACAAAAAAAGAAGGATGCCATCTTTACAGATGCCGCAGAGCACTCAATGATGGCATAAAGCATTTGGATTGGATTGATAGGTCTATCAAAATTGATAAAAGTTCTCGGTTATTGACATTGAACTAATAAATAATTCACATAATTAACTGCTTTTCTTTTCTTTTCTTTCTTCCCAATCGAATTTACAAAGATAACCAAACCCTACTCCAACATCATTTCATCCAAATTAAAGCAGACTTCTTCCAGAAACAACAAATCACTAATTAAAATATCCGGTGAAAAATTACAATCTAAACCAGTCAGGAAATCACGAAATCTACGACAACGGAAACACGGTTACCTCTTCAGAGCTCAATCAAAACATCCCAAATTAAATTAAAAAAGAAAAAAAAACCCCACAAAACCAAAGCACCAAAACACAGACACGGAGAATCGAAGAATCAATCCTTACCTCACAAAAAATCGACGGAAATCCAAAAAAGAACCGCTGAATCCGAATGCACTCGTTCGACTGATGCACCGCCTTCCCCACGTTTCCTGCACCACAACCTCGTCGCAGGGCCGATCGTCGAACACACGAACGAAAGATCTCACGAGGCGGAGGCGGAGGCGGAGGCGGCCCACTTTTTCATTTCTAGGGTTTGCCGATTTTTTACGAAAGAGAGAGGGAGTACTCGACGGGGATGACAGTGAGAAATGTTTGGTGAGAAGTGGATGTGGTGTTTACACGTGTCGGCAGATTAAAAAAAGGGCCCATCATTTTGGATGGTCCAGATTAGCTTGCTTTTTTTTTTTTTTTGGACGGTTCTGATTGATTCACAGTGGCTAGATCCACTAATCAGACGGTGTAGATTAAATGGGGGTGTATCATTGGGTTGTGTTAAAGTAAGAGAGAGAATTTTTTTGTAATGATAGTGAGGGGTATTTTTATTCTCAGGAATAGATAAGCCCTGATAAGCTATTCTCACATTTTAGTGGAATTGTTATCAGGCCTTATGCTAGTTTATCCAGGCATTGCTATCAGGGTTTATCCGCTCCAAACAAACAGCGAATAAGGGCTATTCTACTGTTATTCTCCCTTATTCTCTGTTTATGTCAGTTGGCAAACGGGGGGTACAAACATATGAAAATTCAGATAACCTTTGTCTTGTCCTATAATTCAAATAACCCCTCACAAACATAACTAAGGCCCCGTTTGATTTAGAGATTTGGGGTGCATTTGCCTGGGTTTAATTGTAAAACCAAACACGTCAAATCACGCATAATTTTCTAATCGTGTAAGGTTGCGATTGTATATATTTATGCATCAGATCTGGTCGTTTTTCAAAGCTGATCAGATGAGCTTTTTTTAAAAGCTGGATTCGGAACTGAAATTTTTTTATGTGAAATGTCATTTTTACCCATGCCATTTCTCCAATATTGCATGAGTATAAATATTAAACACTTGGGTTCTCATCTTCTCTCTCTTCTCAAAACATATTAGATCGGCTCAAAGAACTCTCTCTTCTCTCGTCAAAACACCAAATCTCTGATGCGTCACTTTGGTCTCTCACGGTAAAACATGTGCTTCTCTCACCCAAGTCTGTTGCTTTTGCTCTCTCCTCTCTCGTCAACACCCCCAATGATCGATCTGTGCTTTGTTGTCCAAATGAAATGTTAGGTCGAACGGGAGCCCTACCTAGTGACTGATACTGTAGATCGATTTGTGTTCTCCAAATGCGCACCTACAGAACTGCAAATGCTCGAAGTGATCTCCAGAAGAAGAAACCATAGGTCGAACTGATCTCCTAGTCCAAATCACCTGGACCGACCTCACTTCAACCACCATCCGAAATTTGGGTGAAAGAGAAAAAAGCCATCTTCATCTGATCTACACATAGTAAGTTTTTCAGACCATGATTTTATCTTGGGTTTCCCTAATTGCATGATATTTTGGATTTTTTCCTTGACAATGATCTTAGCTTTCCCTAA
Source organism: Acorus gramineus (assembly GCA_030737835.1). Lineage (NCBI taxonomy): Eukaryota > Viridiplantae > Streptophyta > Magnoliopsida > Acorales > Acoraceae > Acorus > Acorus gramineus. The sequence goes on from CM060848.1 coordinate 9,144,740, forward strand.
TTTCATGATATTTGGGATATCTTTCAAAAGATGCCATATTTTATCAATTTCTTGCTTCGGGTAAAGATGTTGTGTGGCGTTAGATTAGGGTCTTCAATGCTACTTCATTTTTACTCCTCACATTGGGGTACAATGCGAAGAGATATGCACTCGTTATCGACATGAAGTTTCATACCACTTTTTTCCCGATCCTCAAGTAGAAAATAAAAACACTACTAACTGCACGCCTTTGTTGTATGTTACATTGTTCAGAACTTGTCACTACAAGAGTTTATCATAGAATTTATAAACTTTTTCATTCTTCACCTTCATTCATAAATGAGAATACATGTACTTCTCCATAATAGGAGGTTCACTTGAAAGAGGATATGAAGGAGCTTGTTCATCGTTTATTGTTTGTTCCTCATTTGTTGTGCATTAGTTCATCAGACGCAGAACCTACATCTAATAAATTGTTTTTTCATGAGACAAACAATTGTGGTGTCACCAACTCCTAATCACTCATACCAATTCACCCAAGTATTATAGATTGTATACATTTGGGCTATCTTTTGCTTACAACCATTGATATATTATAGATTGTAGTTATGCTCGATTAACCGTTGATGGATTCCCTTACAAATCGTGACCACTATACCTATGAAATCCATCCTAAGTTTTTTTTTTTAAGCGCAGAAGGATAACCGACAAGAGAACAATCAACCTAGTCTTACATCCAATGTGCAGAAATTAGCCTTCAGAAACAAAGGAAAAAAAAACACATGACGGATATCGGAAGAAGGCAGTGTGGGATAGTCAAAAACACGAGATTTTCATTAGTATATGCTTGCAAGAAATTCAGGCCGAAAACAAGCCAGGCCAAACTCTAAACAAAGTTGGTTACATGAACATGAGTACAAATTTCCATGAGAGATGTGGAGTTCTTTATGAAAAAGATCAACTAAAAAATCATTGGGACACAACTAGAAAAAATTGGCAAATGTGGAAGGCCTTGCAAAAAGAAATCGGATTGGGATGGGATGAACAGAAAAAAACTTATAAAATGCCTGATGAGTGGTGGGCGCAATTTGCACATGTATTATTTGAACTTATGTGAAATATGCTTGAATATTAATATGGCTAATTTAACTATATCTGACCAATGGCATGTACTTCATATAGCGTCACACCGGAGGTGATAAGTTCTCACACTACCCATTGGCGTATGAGGAAGAGTTGGATATTTTGTTCGGGTGTGGCGCTGCCATGGGTGACCATAACAAAATGCCGACAGCTGCCAAGTATGAGTTTCGAAAAGACAAATCTGTCACCGGAACCGAAGAAAGTGCTGCTCGGAATGAAGAGAAAGGGTCAGAACTAGAACCCCTACCATCTGAAACACCATTAACTCAACCATCCACTATCAATGTAGGTTCAGAGGCAACTAGCTCTTTTAGAGCAGTGACAGTACAACGTTCTGGTGGTGGAAATAAAGGTCTAAAGGAAGTACTAGTCAAGTCTTGGAGCCCTCAATGGATCGTATTTACAATTTACTTGAGAAGAGAACAAGAAAGAAATCCACTTCTAAAAACATTGACGGTGTCCCCACTGTTGCACATGCCCTGCAAGTTCTAGTGAACGCAGAAGGCCTCTCCCGATTATCAGAAGAATACCTGTTTGCTATCAGTTATCTTCGTGAACCTGTGAACCGCCAAACCTTTTGCTCCATTGACACTGACGAAGTAAGGGCCCGTTGGATTAATAATGAGTTCAAGCTTTCTCGTGAAGAGTAGCCTATGAGCAGTGAAAGGCCATGTTATAAATTAATTTTGTTATGCTGAAATATGCGTATTATAGGGTATGGTTCAGGTTCGGGTTGAACCCGAGGGGAAAAAACCCCAACCCAAACCCGCCCACGAGTCGGGTTGGGTCGGGTTGGGTCGGGTTCAACCCGCCCAAGTTGCACCCCTACCTGGGCGTTGACTTTGTCTTCTTTTGGGGGTCACGTCCAGTTGGTGATAGGTATATATATATATATATAGATATGGATATTGTTGATGTTTTTGGATCTGTATATAATTATTTTGGTAGAGGCTGGTCTAGTGAACCATGCCTATGTTAAAATGCTCTATATATATGGATGACTGTATATGAGGTGTGTTAGATGCTCTGTTGACTGCTTAAACTTTCCTGGGTGAGTTTATATAGGTGATTATATATTTCTTGATGATTATATGTTATCCCAGGGTTGTTACTAGATGAGTTTATATAGGGTGGTTATTTCGATGGTTTTTTTTTATAAAAAGAAATGGTGAGTTTTGAGGCACGTGGCATGCACGTGTCGAGGGTTTGGGACACGGGCCGACACACTGTCAATCCTATTTCAATCGACCCTTCAAACACTTCAATACCTATAAGAAGATTTTCTTTCCTAAAATTGTATATACAAATTTCATACATATATGCACTCACAAAACCTGTATAAATATAATTCGAAAACAATTGTATTTCAATTTCATACATTCATCCATGAATCAGATCTACAAATCCAAAATCATTCACCGCATGCACACGCATACACATTCACCAAATTAAAAGACCTTTTCAAATGCTAAACATTCATGTTTAAGTACACCAAACCATACATTTGAAAGGCATAAAAATTGTCCCCAAAACATAAAACTAACATAAAAGAGAGTTTTTATAAGGAAAATAAAAGAGGTAGATCCATGAAAGAGCTCCAACTTCAAAACGTCTTGAGCTATAAATCACCTGAGCCAAAAGAAAAAAAGAAAGTATGAATTCCTTGCATATACAATTCTCTTATCAAAACCAAGACACAAAAACTATACCTTGGAGTATTCTCAAAGCTCTGTCGGACCGCAACAGGTCCACCTCGGCCTCGCAATCCTCTCCCTATCCTTGTCAATCTCTATCCAAGTGGCCAGGAGCTCACTCCAAACCACATCTAGCTCGTTCATCAATTCAAGCTCTCAATCAGAAGCCATTGATGGAGGAGGAGCGGAGGAGTAAAAAGCGCCATTGGCTCTCGCTCTCAACAGAGCATCCACCTGAGCCTCAAGGACCCAAACCTGGTCCTGCAGGTGTCGCCTCTACGACCACAACCCTTCCACCTAGAGATGCTCGTTGCTGGCCTGGTCCTCGCCTGGAGATGTTCGTTGGTGGCCTTAAGCTTCTTCTCCAACTCATTCAACTTAACCTACAAAAGAAGATACTTTTTTGAAACACAAAGAGAAGAAAAGAAAAGGGACAAAAGAAGAGAAAAGGAAAGAGAGCTTTTCTTACGTAGGCGTCCGGGATCTCCTCCTCCATGGTCCCAAGGATACTAACATATTTGTTGCGGTACCAGGCCATGTACTCCTCGCTGCTAACCACCTCAGGACGACGCTCCACCAGAGTCCCTCTACTCTCCCATCCCCTCACATACACCGCATAGTTCCTCGGGAGGTTCGTATCCCAAGGAATACCAGCCACTGGGATTGGAGGAGGCTTCGGCAGAGCCTTGGGCACCCACTGATGGTCCCCAAGTTGGTGGACCACCTGGCTGATCACATGAAAGACTACCTCGTTGAAGAAAGTCAACCAGATGTCCTGTGACAGCTCTGTAGGGACCTCTTCCTCCGTATAGGGCCTCCAAGTTATCTACAAGACAAGATACAATAGACATAAGAAGAGATCTTAAACAAAGGAGATCTTATAAGAGTGAAAAGTTAAAGACTTATACCTCTTCTTCTTTCAAAGCACGAAAGGCCTTTCGAAATTGTGCTAGGTGACGCAAACGAGAAGACCCTGAAGGCGCCCACCTCATGGCCCAAGGAAGAGCACGGTCAAAGGGCGCCGGGGTAGGACGGTTGATGGTGAAATGCTCATACCCAAAGACCTGCAGGAGAAGAATTATCACAATCAAGAGAAATAAAAAAAAATATATTTCCTTTTCACTAACTTATACCTGAAGGAAGACCGCAATTCCACCAAGGTTATTGCCCCCAGCCCTCCTCACTTTCTTCAACAGCTCCGTAAAGAGATGAGCAAGCATGGCCGCACCCCAAGCAAAGCGTCCCATAGTCTCCAGGTCCCTCATCAGCAGCAGAAAGTGGGAGGAGACCTTGTCCGAAGCCGTCGAGAAGAGGACCCGACCGAAGAAGTAGAGGAAGAATGCTCTCAACTCCCTCCGTGCCCTCTGTGGGCACGCGGCCGCCTCTCTCGCCTCGATCATTAACCTCCTTTGCTCATAGCTAGCCGCAGCCTCACCCTTATGGCACTGCGTGAAGGAGCCAAGGCCATACCACCTCGACAATTGCCTGAGAGGGATCCGGTTCAGTATCCTCTTCCGCTCCACGAACTCCCACTCTCCAATCAGCTCCTAAAAGAGAGCCCTATAGTCGGCACGGGTAGCCGCGATCACCGCCTCTCCTAAAACCGGAAGACCAACGATCTGCTGAACATCCTCCAACGTCGACATCACTGCACCCGTGGGGAGAATGAAGGCGCAGCTCTCCAGATCCCACCTCTCCGCCAACGCCTCCAGATACGGGCGGTGGACATGGAACGGCTCGATCAAGAAGAAGGAGCAGAAGCCCACTCCGTCCACCAAAGCTCGCTCCTCTCGACCCAAGGCAGAGTACCATCTTTTCGTCCAATGCCACAGAGCCCTCACACTGTTTGGTCATTGAGAGAGACAAGAGAAAGCGTTAACCATGAGGTGAGAATCTCTATTTTTTTCCAAGATGAAAACCATGCTTAGAGAAATAAATGTACATGTACAAACATGAAATATTCAAAGCATGAATACACCTTTTTCCCACCGTGGTCTATCTCTTAAAACAACCAAGACTACACAAAAAAAAAACACACACATCCATGTATGGCCTGTTCATTTTAAATCCCACCATGATCATTTCTAAAACACATGCTTACATACCTTCTAGCCCCTTATTATCACATCAAGGCATGCATATTTCAAAAAAAATTACCCCTCCCCTTGCCGCACCATGGTTCTCCTTATCATTCTTACATGCCTCTTTCATGCCATCATCTATCATGCTTACATGACCCTTTTATAACACGATCGCCATATGAAAGATTGTCCCTCCCTTAAAAATACACACCATATATAAACCTACCATGATTACTTCTTAGACTCATGAAATACATATAAACCGCACCACTATCTCTTGTACTAAACAACACCATATCTATACACAATAAAACATTCTATAGACTATGAGAAATACATGCTTATGTAATCCCACCGTGATCATTTTTTCTATATACACAAACAAGCATGCCTATTAAAGACACATATATAATTCTTACACATATTGTTCATACCACAAAGACATATATATATATATATATTTCAAAAACTGGACCAAGGAAATTAGAAGAGTACCATGGCTCGTGTGGCTCTGGGAGCCTCCGCCTCAGCCTTGTCGGGATCGTCCATCCCGTCGTCATCTCCCTCCTCCTCCTCATCCCCCTCCTTCTCGGCCTCCCCCACACCAACCTCAGCTTCTGCAGCCTCAACAAGGACACTCTCGGCCCCTGTGGCCTCAGTCCCTACACCCATTCCCTCCTCCGTGCGCCCACTGCACCGGAGGCCAACACCTCGAAATCACCCAAGGCCCTTCTCTCCTCCTCCTCAGCCCTGGTCCATGTGGCCTCCCTATCCAACATCCCAACAATGGCATCCAAAGATGCCCTCTCACTCTCACTGACCCCCTCAACCCCTACCTCCTCAACCACACCTTCGGCCGATCCTTCGGCCTCCAAACCAATGCCCTCAGCCACCGCCGACCGATCCCCGCGTCTCCTTTTACGTGTATACCCGATTACCTCACCCATGGGAACCGTAGAAACCCCTGGGACAGCCCCCAAAAGCGTGCCCCCAACCTCACCAGCGCCGGTGCCCACCAACGGCACCTCCGCCGCACCCATGGCCTCTCTCACGACCTCCACCTCCACCCTATCGCTCTCCGATGATGAAGAGCTCGGGCTATGTTCTCCACGAGCCACACGAGGACGTTTTCCCCTCAAAGCCATCATCTTAGACCTCGTCATTCTCTTTGATATAAGAAAGAAAGAAAGAGAAGAAAAACCCAAAACCTGGGGCTTCGAAATCAAGAAGATTGGGACGATCTAGGATGAAATCAATGGATTCAAATTCAAGAAAACCAAGGTTTTTCAGTTTAAAATGGAGAAGAAGGAGAAAGAGAGGGAAGAGCAACTGTTTTAAAATGTGCGGGAGAGAGAAGGTCTCTTTTCAGTTATAAGGGACCGAGTCGGGCGGTGTCTACTCGCGTCTAGCCGCCCCCCATCCGTCGGCTCATTCTAAGTAGCCGCCCCTCCCTGCTGGCTCAATTTGAGTAGCCGCCCCCTGCCAGTTTCTCAAACAAACTTATTTTCAAGTTTTCTAAACAAACAGCCATGTATTGGTTTATTTCCAAATCTTACTTGATCAAACACAACTCTCTTGAAGTTTTGATCACATTCCCAATACCATTCAAGTTCGAATTTCTTCAGTTCTAGTTCTTTTCCAGAATTTTTATCTTTTGAATAATCCAATTCACCAACTCAATACCTTTACTTGCTTTCTATCTACGATATCCCCTTGATTTGTAGAATTACCCAAGCATGAGTACGGTAGGCACAAGGAAACCGACTCCGGGCTGCTCCATGCATGATGGATAGGAACCCCATCTGAGGGTTGGATCACTCGCTACTTTACTTTTTCATCTTCCACCTGGATCATCCCTCTCGGTTGAAAATTATAGTCAAGACCTAGCCTCTGACAGTCTAAATCAACTCCATGGATAGTATTGGTCATGTTACCTAAACTTCTTGAAGGTCAGGCCGACCAAAATAGGGGTCTCTTTCCTTATCATCGGTCGAAGTCTTTCTGCTTTGCACAAAGACTCCGTTCGATGAGGGACAATTGTAGATCCCCCTTGCACAAGTAGGAACCATATCTACTTACTTAGTCAGCACAAAGAGAGAGGGCAAGAGAGAGCTCATTATCTCTAGAAGTTGGTCATAGCTTTGCCCCCATTAACATGGGCGCAATAACTACACCACGCCCTCAAGTCTTATCGCAAGGGAATATTAGGCATGTCACGCCCTAGGGCAGCCGTCCCTGAGACGTGGCAGTATATGAAGTATCAGCTATCAAGTACAAGAGGTCAACAATGACTCCAATAAATAACACACAAAGCTAGAAAAACAATGATAACTGATAGATCAACCGAAAAATGCGAAAGCATAAAAATATCAATAAGTCTGTAAACCAAAAATATCATTACAGACTCGAATACACAATCAATGTCCTGTGAAAGCCAAGTCTAGTCCAAATAAAATACAACCTATGCCACATGCACGATTTACAATACATAAAATGACTCTAGGACTACTGACAGCCTCGCACTCGCCACCCGCCGGACAGAACACTCCACGCACATAAGACCACGCCACAGGGAAGCTCCAGCTCCACGCCCAACACTACCCCTGAAAAGAAATAGTATGCGAGGGGTGAGCTACAAGCTCAGTGAGTGACTGGAAACCAATCACCATTACAATAGTTCAATGTTAAGGCAATTTCCTTACAAGGAATACACGGGTGGAAACCCAATGGATAACAAGGTCACAAGCGGCACGACCAACCTCACCCTCACCCTCACTCCTAGAGGGAGACTCTTGGGACTCTTGGGGAGAGACCATACCGTTGGTCGAAGAGACGCGGAATTACTGGTCTACACAACACTACTAGATCATCTACATCGAGATAACTGCCCAACGATGTCTTTGAACATCGATACGCAACCGGACCCAACAACTATGGGAATGGAATGGGTCACGTGGTGACGTGACTTCACCTCATCCTCCCCCTCACCCTTTAGAGGTGACATAGGACTTTTGGGAGAGATTAGACTGCTCTACACCCTTGGTCCACCGGTAGCCTTTTACCCGGATAGCCTCTACCTGGTATACTCCCACGATCAGTACGTTCCCGAACGCATCAGTAGTACCTAGGGATGGGAGCCCTCTGTCAGAACAGCTTTTCCAACGTCGGGGAGTTCCTACACGGATCCAACGAAGGGGAGAACGATTTCACGCTCGCAATATCATTCGTTAGCCCTCTTCCGGGTAGCCTCTACTTGGTATACCCCATGATCAGTACATCTTGCCGCATGCATCGATAGTACCTACAGGTGGGGGCCCTCTGTCAGGACAGCTACAACCCGGGCCGCTTCAACACGGACGACATTGGGAGGAAACACTCCATGTTCGCAAAGCGAACCCAATGGAAAACAACTACTCTCGATAATCGCCTAACTTAATGCCAAAGCTACCGGTTTAACAAAACCGATACAACAAATGAATTCTCCTGAATTCCATTCAAGTGCATCACACGGATGCAGGGGCGATTACATTGCTCGCACACTAACTAATGAGGTACATCCCAACGGCGGGTCGTACCCACGCCTATTTCAGATAGGCCTAATTAGTTTTAACATGTGCATATATATAACATGAGAATCATATCATAGCTATGTGCATGAACCATATGCACGATCATCTAATAATTGACTATAAAGGTAACCCCTAACATGGATTTACATCATAAACAACAAATCATACAACATGCATACAAGGTATGGCCCACTTAAACATGCATACATGGCCATTAATCATATAAGCACACAAGGCATAACTTAAGCATGCGTTAGATATCACCAACTTAAAAGGAAAGGGTCAAGCGTGATCTCGCGCACTAACAGGTGCATGCCAATATTCCAAACAAACCTAAGTCGAGTAGAAAATCGCATCTACTTACTCAGTTCGTGCTGAGGGAGAGGGCGAGAGAGAGATCATCATGTCTTGAAGTTGGTCATAGCTTTGCCCCATTAGCATGGGCGCAACAACTACACCACGCCCTTGAGTCTTATCACAAGGGAATATTAGGCATGTGCTCGTTATTAACCCAGACTTAATCATGCTGGATATTCCAATTAATATGGTAGTATTACTCATAGGGACTACCTAAGGCATGCTTATTCTATACATTCATGAAAACCCACATCACACATGCCCATACATGAAGGGCGCATGCATACATAATAATTCACACATGAATATACATAGGCAAGTATATGGTAGAAAAGGGGGTTCTACGCAATATACGAGCTATACAAGCCTAGCATGCAAATATCTAACATATTTAGGGTGCAAAGAAGCCCCATGGATGCGCGATGCATGACTACGTGCATCGAGCGCATCCCAAAGGGTTGGATCAAACCACTCATCGATACCCGGATCATCGGGCACCCCATCGGACGAGATATGTAAGGCAAGGGTATCCAATTTGGTGACTAAAATCACATTTAAAACACTTAGGATTTACTAGAAATACCAAAGACTTAGACAAGCACGTATGCGAGCACGCACGCATGCCCGAGTGCCCCAACACCTACCTGAGCCCCTGGGCAGCCACACGCGTGGCCCCACACGTGTACACACGCACGCACGCTCCCTCAATCCTGCTGGAGCCTAGACGCGCTGCCTCACGTGCGCACGCTAGAGCGCGCCCACGCGCACTCGCGTGCACGGTCCGCACGCACCGCGCGCCTGCCAACACCCTGAGCGCACGCCCGCGCACCCGCCTGCCTCTCTGCGTGCGCTCCTGCGCACGCATGCCCGCGGACAGCCCCGCACGCGCGCCCAGCCACCCAACACCCCTCCCCAGCCCCCCTCACACACCCTAACTCAATCATCTAGCATGCATGACCCCCTTACAACCCCTAACACATGAAAAACCAAAGAAAAGAAGGGGGAGAGCTCACCAAGGGAGGGGGAATGAAAGGGGGAGATTCGGGGGCCCTCGATGCACCCGCGACCACCTCAACCACCACCACCACTACCACCACCTCCACAGCCTCTCCTCAGCCTTCTTTGGCTGAAAAACAGGGGGGGGGGAAGACATGAGAGGGAGCTTGAGAGAAGAGAAACCACAACAACAACACATACACAAAACACACCTTCTTGTGCTTCCTTCTTCACCTTCTCCTTCTTTTGCTTCTTCCTCCTTCTCCACACACAAAGAGGGGAAAAAGAGACCAAGAGAGGGAGAGAAAGAGTGATCCACGAAATGGGAGAGAGGGGGAGAGAGAGAGGGCAAAAATATCATTTTCATGCCCAAATAGTGTCTAGGGGTGACCATAAGGGGGTGGTGAGGTTAGGGTTAGGCTCACCCTCACTCAACCACTCATTTTTGCTTTATTGGGAAGCGTGCGGAGAAGCACCACACACTCGAAAATATCTCACCCACCGAAACCCAGTAACGACCAAACCCGGATACGGTTTAGAACTGCATATTTTTCAAAACGTTACCGGAATTCGATGAAATTTTTATGGCTAGTACAAAACGGTACCAGGTCCCATAAAATGTAGTTATATTTCTAATCAGAGTACTCCAACTGTCGCAGGTAGCTAAAAGCCAAAATTTTAGCGACTCCGATCACAAAAAAAGAAAAAGTCCCTAAGTGACCCAGATGTGACCAAGGTTTAACTAAAATGGCTCCAAATGACACAGGCATAACAAGGCATGTGCCCGTTTATTAACCCAGGTTTAATCATGCTGGATATTACTAATAATAGGGTAGTATTACTAGAAGGGACTACCTAAGGCATGCCATATTCTATCCACCCCTATAAACACACAAGATACATGCAAACATAATCATTCATACCTGAATATAATGCATAGGCAAGTATATGGTAGAATAAGGGGTTCTACGCAATATACGAGCTACACTAACCTAGCATGGAAATATCTAGCATATTATGGGTTAGACATGACCATACTAGTTATCTAAATAAGTTGTCCAGTCAAGGTGCCCAGCGGATGCGCGATGCACGACTCTGTGCATCCAACACTCCTCGAAGGGTTGGATCGAACCACTCACCGATACCCAGATCGACGCGCATCCCATCCAACGAGATCTACAAGGTAAGGGCATCAGAATAGTGAGTATAACTACATAACAATACAATTAAAATGACTAAACAGGCAAAGGGCTTAGACATGCACGCATACGAGCTCGCACGCATGCAAGCATGCACGTACGCACACATGCCCGAGCCCCCTGACCCACACCCAAGCGTGCCGACCCTCAAGACACCCCTACCAGCCCCTGGACAGCCACATGCGTGACCTCGCACGCGTACGCATGCGTATGCACGAGCATGCGTGCCCCCGCGCCCGTTGACGCCCTGCCGCGCACCCAGACGCGCTGCCTCGTGCGCGCGCTCCCGCGCGTCAAGCACACGCTCCACGCGTACCCGCGCGCACCAGAGGTCACAAAAGTAGAGCCAGCAAATGAAAAAAGTTTTATTTTTTATTTTTTCAATTCTTCGGTTCCTCACACAATGCATAATAATCACCATTGATTCATTGAACGTAATCTGTTAACCTCCCAGGGCCCATATTTGGATAAATGTTATTCGTGAATCAACTACACCAAAAACCGATTCCTTAGCATAATTTATCGAAGGTCCCAAAAGTAAAGCCGGCAAACGAAAATGTTTTATTCTTCGATTCCTCACGCAACACATAATAATTACTACTGATTCAACGGACGTGATCTGTCAACTCCTAGACCCATATCTAGATAAATCTCTCCCTCGAAACAATCGAACAAAAAACCGTGGCATTACCATAATTCGTCGGAGGTCCCAAAAGCATAGTAGGAAAATGAAAAATGTTTCAATTTTTATTTTTATTCTTCATTCCTCATGTAACATATAATAATCACCATTGATTCAACATACATGATCCGTTAACCCCTCGAGGCTGATATCTGGATAAATCTCACCCGTGAATCAACCGAACCAAAAGCTGCTGCATTACCATAATTCGCTGTAGATCCCAAAAGCTAAGCCGTCAAATGAAAAACGTTTCAATTTTTATTTCTTTGGTTCCTCACGCAACGCATAATAATCACTACTAATTCAAAAGACGCGATCTGTCAACTCCCAAGGCCTATATCTGGATAAATCTCACCCGTGAATCAGCCAAACCAAAATCTACAGGATCACCATACTTCGTCGAAGGCCCCAAAAGTAGAGCCAAAAAATGAAAACGTCTCAATTTTTATTTGGGATTTTTATTTTTAAGTCCCTGTAAACATGTATATTTAGGGATCGGTCCCTCACTTCTTGATATTTTCTTTTCAGTCCTCATATTCAACCGCCTATTTGGTTTTTAGTCCATCCGTCAAACGTCCGTCCATACACAATTAATTTGTTAAATATGATTTATTTTTAAGTCCCTGTAAACTATGTTATTTAGTTATTAGTCCCTCCATTCATAGGAACCAATCACTAAATAACATAGTTTACAGGGACTTAAAAATAAATAACATAGTTTATAGGGACTAAAAAATAAAATCACATTTTACAAATTAACGGACGGACGTTTGATGGAGGGACTAAAAACCAAATAAGCAGTTGAATATGTGGACTAAAAAAGAAATATCAAGAAGTGAGGGACCTATCCCTAAATATGTATGTTTACATGGACTTAAAACTAAAAATTCCTTTTTATTTTTTTATTCGTCGTTCATCACGCATATTCCGTGGATAAATTTCACCTGTGAATCAACCGAACAAAAATTCGTGGGATTACCATAATTCGTCGGAGGCCCCTAAATGAAACACGTTTCAATTTTTATTTTCTATTCTTCGATTCTTCACGCAACGTATAATAATCACCACTGATTCAACATATGAGATCTGTCAACCCCCTGGGGCCCATATCTGGACAAATCTCACCCACGAAACAACCAAACCAAAAACTACAGCATTATCATAAGAGTGAATCTGTCCCTACTGGTCAGTCCCACCAATATAAAATCCTAAACAACACATATATTGTATTCCTTTGAATTCCATTGATCCCACCAATCAAAAACCAAATCAACAGCTTCGATGAGGTCCCTCTTGATTGGGCACAAAACCTCACATATTGCCGACGAGCGTGTCACGCCCCAGGGCGGCCGTCCCCGGGACGCGGCAAGTGTATACATGATATCAGCAGTCTATACAGGAGATCAATAAATCACTCTAAACAACAACTAAAATGACAACAACACAGATGAAAGCAAGGCTGACATGATATATACACAAATAGCGGAAGCTAAAAGATTGAGTCTGTAATCCAAAAACATACTACAGACTCGATACATAATCAAATGTCCTGTGAGAGCCAATATACACACATACATCCAAATAATACACAAACGGTGCCCAAGCACGGAAATATATACATACAATCAAAAGGAAGGATGCTGATGGCCTCTAATACTCGCGGGACGTGGCGCTACTCCGCTACTGGTGCAGTCGCTCGGGGAGCTCCTCCTTCAAGTCCGCCTCGGTGATAACTGGAGAAAAATATTATGCGAGGGGTGAGCCACACGCTCAGTGAACAGCACATCCCATGCATCACAATTATATTAACCACAATAAAATGATCAAGCCTCAAAGTGGCAGGAACAACACAATCCAGCGGGTCGCTACCTCGCCGACCCACCACACCCTCACCCTCACCCCTCAATAGGTGACATAGGATATTGGGACTAAACAATCCAGTGGGTCGCTACATCGCCGACCCACCACACCCTCACCCTCACCCCTCAATATGGTGACATAGGATATTGGGACTGACTAGGCTGTTGGTCACCCTTGGTCCACCGATAGTCTCTCCCCACTCCGTAGGCCGCTTGGCCACTCCCACATTCAGCACAGTCCTTCCCAAATCAGGAGGTGCCTACTGATGGGAGCCCTCCACGGGACAGCCTTTCTAACACCGGGGCAGTCTCTACACGGATCCAACGAAGGGAACAGAACAGCCTATCCATACGCATATGATCCACTCGGATCCACCGACAACACATCTCAACAACTCTAATGTCTTGAATTCTTCAGAATTCCTCCAGGGCGCATAACCAAGATGCGGGGAACATGCATTACAATAATATTGGGAAAAGAACCCTTGGGAGGGCACCATGAGGTCCCGATATAGGACATCCCGACAACCAAACAAGGAACACGGAGTACCCTAGCCCGGGTCTCAATGTTGACCTCGCAATTCCCTTTAATATTCCCTAAGGCATGATAATAGTCATAAGTTCACATTTAATTTAATAAATCAAACTAGTAGGACACATGCATAGGTCGAGGCTTCCTAGCATGAGAACAGGGTGACAGGATGCATGGCCCTTACACATATCCTAAGGGTGCAAGTCCCTAACATACAAAGTCTAGGGTGGCATGCATTCTACACACTAATCATGCTTGCATGGATTACATGTTAACAAGTTAATATCAACTGCGGTGCCCCAGGGGAGGACGGTATACGCCCAAGTGCATATAGCGCCTCCCTACTGGGTTGGATTGTACCACTCACCAAAAACCGGGTCGTCGCGCGACCGTCCGTCAAGATCTGCAAGACAGGGTAATCAACTAGGTGAGTAAAATACACAATATACCAAAAATACACTAAAAATACCCAACACTCGGGCAAACGTACATACGGCCTGTACGCACGCGAGCCCGAGCACCCCAACTCAATCCCGAACCCCCGGGCAGCCGCACGCACGGCCACCCGCCCCGGGCGAACAGCCGAGCCCCGGCCCGCGCGCCCAGACGCACTGCCGAGCCCAGCCCGCACGCCCGGACACCCTGCCGAGTCCCCCCGGGTGTACCGCGCACCCCAGCGCAGCACTCGCACGCACACCCGCACGCCCTGCGCTCCAGCACCTCACCCCGCGCGCACCACCGGCTCGCCTCTCTGCGCGCGCCCAGCACGCTTGCGCCTCTGCGTAGCGCTCCGCGCGCACGCCTCCGCACGGCGCCCCGCGCGCAAGCCCCCGCACGGCGCCCAACGCGCAGCACCCGCACGCTCCTGCTCCACCCGCGCGCACGCCTGCGCGCACTCCCGTGCGCACGCCCGCGCGCACGCCCGCGCGCACGCCCACGCTGCTCTGCCAGCACGCCCGACAGCGCCCAGCCCTGCGCCTGCCTGCGCTGCCCTGCCTGCCTGCCAGTCTACCCGAGACAGCCTGCCATCCTGCCCGAGCCACCCTACCACCTCTCACCGGCCACCAATGGCCACCAACGGCCACCAACCGCCGCCAACAGCCACCCACCGCCACCAACAACCATCCCTACTCAAAACCACCCTCCTAACATGCATCTAAGCAAGAAAAGGAAGGAAAGAAGGCTTACCCTAGGAGAGGAAAGGAAGGGAAGGGGACCGGGAGCTCTTCGCGCACCGAAACACCTCCTCAAGGACCACCACCACCTAGATCTCTTTCAGCCTTCAAAGGGGCTGAAATCAGAGGAGAAAAGAGGGTATGAGAGGGGGTCATACATGAGGAAACTTGAAAAAGAAACCATGGGAAGATAGATCAGGTCAATACCTATCCTTTCCCTTCTTTGTGTTTTTTATTTTAACCCCTCTAGCTAGATCAAAACAAAGAAAAAGAGAGAGGGGGAGAGAGAAATCTAAATGGGGAAGATGATGAATAGTGGGGGAGATATTTTAGCTCACTTAAATAAGTCAACACCACTTAGATTAGGCTAACTAGGTTTAATTAGGGTTTAAGAGAGGATTAGTGAGTTTTAAGTGAGCTTTGACTTGGGTCAACCCAACCACACAAAAAAACAAAAGGGGTTGACCAAGTCATGGGCCCACTTTGACCAAGTCAACTTTCCCAATGACTTCTCGCTCGGTCAAAACCCGGATACGCCCCGGAACTGTGAAATTCTGAAACGTACCGGAATTCGATGAAATTTTTGTGAGTGGCTTGAAATGGCACCAGGACACATAATATGCAGTTAGATTTTCAATCGGAGTCCTCAAACTCAGGATGATAGCTAACAGTCCAAAATTTTAGCGGTTCCGATCGAAAACGAAAAAACTCAAAAACTGCCAGAATGCTCCAATGGTTGCCAGGAGGCTAAAAGTGACACATATATAACATTCTCCCCCCCCCCTTACGAAATTTTGTCCTCAAAATAAATACAAGAACATCTAAGAAGGGAAAAGATGCGGATACGCGTCACGCATGGCGTCCTCGAGCTCCCAAGTGGCCTCGGCACCGGAACGGTGCTGCCATCGCACCTTGACCAGCTGGACGGTCTTGGTGCGGAGCCTCTTCTCACGGCGGTCCAGGATCTCAATCGGCTGCTCAACGAAAGACAAGTCCGGCTCGAACGGGATGATGTGAGCAGGATCGTGGACATATCGCCTCAGCTGCGAGACATGGAAGACGTCATGGGCCTGAGCCAACTGTGGGGGCAGAGCTATGCGATAGGCCACCTCTCCAACTCGCTCGAGGATGAGGAACGACCCAATGAAACGCGGACTCAGCTTGCCCCGCACACCGAAACGGAAGATGCCCTTCATCGGGGACACCTTCAAGAAGACATGGTCACCAACCTCGAAGGCAAGCTCACGGCGACGACGGTCGGCGTAGCACTTCTGACGACTCTGAGCGACTCGGATACGCTCGCGAATCGTCTTCACCATCTCTGAGGTCTGGTGAACGATCTCTGGTCCCTCCAACTGGCGCTCTCCGACCTTGTCCCAACACAGGGGGGACCTGCAGCTGCGGCCATAGAGCGCCTCGTAAGGAGCCATCCGGATACTCGAGTGGTAGCTGTTGTTGTAGGCAAACTCCACCAACGGAAGGTGCCTCTCCCAACTGCCCCCAAAATCAAGAACACAGGCTCGCAGCATATCCTCAAGAGTCTGGATCGTCCTCTCCGACTGGCCGTCCGTCTGCAGATGAAACGCTGTACTGAAGTGGAGGTTCGTACCAAGGGCGTGCTGGAGGCTACGCCAGAACCTCGAAGTAAAACGCGCGTCTCGATCGAAAATGATGCTGACTGGAGTGCCATGGAGACGGACAATCTCGGAGACAAATAACTGCGCCAGGGTGTCCAGAGAATCGGTGAGTCGGATGGGGAGGAAATGAGTAGACTTCGTCAGCCGGTCGACGATCACCCAGATGGCATCGCGACCCGAACGTGACCTCGGCAAACCCGAGACGAAGTCCATGGTGATCTGCTCCCACTTCCACTGAGGGATCTCAATGGACTACAGCTTCCCCGCAGGGCGCTGATGCTCTGACTTCACCTGCTGGCATACTAGGCATCGGGCAACGAAACGGGCAATATCCGTCTTCATCCCGCGCCACCAGTAGCCACGACGAAGGCCCCTGTACATCTTCGTGCCACCAGGATGCACTGTGTACCTCGAACGATGGGCCTCGTCCAGAATCTTTCGCTTCAGCTCTGCGTCGTCGGGAATGCATACTCGGCCTCTGAACCGCAGGATCCCGTCCGCGCGAATCTGGTAGTCCGGACGCTCGCCCCGGGCGACGCCTTCAGAGAGGACTATAAAATGCGGATCCTGAGCCTGAGCCGTGCGGATATCGTCGAGAAGGACTGGCTGCACCACTAGCCTGGCCAAAAAGCCACCCGCAGGAGTCTCTCGAACACTGATCCAGCAAGCGGCCTCCTCCAGAAGCCTCCAACGACGTACATCCATATGGGCGGCCATGCCCAAGGGCTCCCTACTGAGAGCATATTTTAAAATTCAGAAATCTAAATTTGACAGTATTTAAATTTGGCAGGTTATAAATTGGAGAAGAAATTAGCATTCAAAGCTTCATCAAAACTTCTAAAAATGATCAACCAAATCAATAAAATCTTCAATCAAATCAACTTTGACATCTCCAACAAATCAACAAGATCTCTAATAGATTTTGCAATTATATCTCCAACATATTTTGCAAATCAGCATTAACAACTCAAGCAAATCAGCATTTACAATTTACCCGGATGGTAAGCGATGTCACAATCGTAGTCCGTCAGGAACTCGACCCAACGTCTCTGACGCATGTTGAGCTCCGGCTGGGACTGCAAATATGTCAAGCTCTTATGATCGGTAAAGAGCTCGAACTCCTCTCCATAGAGGTAATGCCTCCACATCTTCAGCGCAAAGATGATCGCTGCCAACTCAAGGTCGTGGGTGGGGTAATTCTGCTCATGGGGCTTCAACTGACGCGACGCGTAAGCCACAACCTTACCGTGCTGCATCAGGACGCAACCCACACCCAACTGCGATGCATCAGTGTAAACTGCGAACCCACCACTCCCAGACGGAAGGGTAAGAACTGGCGCTGAGGTGAGCCTTCGCTTCAGCTCCAGGAAGCTCTCCTCGCAAGCAGGGGACCACTCGAACCGGACATCCTTCCGAGTGAGGCGGGTAAGAGGAACGGCTATCTTCGAGAAACCCTCGACAAACCTCCTGTAATAACCCGCCAAGCCCAAGAAGCTCTGAATCTCTGTGGGGTTCGACGGTCGACGCCAATTCGACACGGCGAGCGTCTTCTCCGGGTCCACAGATATGCCCTCATCGGAAATCACATGGCCCAGAAAGGCCATACGCTCCAACCAGAACTCGCACTTGCTAAACTTGGCGAACAACTGATGTCTGGCCAAAGTCTCCAAGACAGTGCGAAGATGGTGAGCGTGCTCCTCAAGACTCCTCGAGTACACCAATATGTCATCGATGAATACTACCACAAAGGAGTCGAGGAAGGGCCGAAACACCCGGTTCATCAGATCCATGAAGGCCGCCGGCGCATTCGTCAACCCGAATGGCAGTACTCTGAACTCGTAGTGCCCATACCGGGTACGGAAGGCCGTCTTCGGAATGTCTGACTCCCGGATCTTCAGCTGATAGTACCCCGAGCGGAGATCGATCTTGGAAAAGACACGCGCTCCCTGGAGCTGGTCAAACAGATCGTCGATCCACGGCAATGGGTACTTGTTCTTCACTGTCCGTTTGTTCAGCTGCCTGTAATCAATACACAGCCGCAGCGAACCGTCCTTCTTCTGGACGAACAGGACAGGGGCTCCCCACGGAGAAACACTCGGACGTGCGAAGCCCTTCTCCAGCAACTCCTCCAACTGCTCCTTGAGCACCCTCAGCTCTGCAGGGGCCATCCGGTACGGAGCCCTCGAAACCGGCTCGGTCCCCGGAACCAGATTGATCTCAAACTCGATCGCGCGATCCGGCGGTAATCCCGGAAGATCATCGGGGAAAACCTCAGGATACTCTGCCACGATCGGAGTTTGACTGATATCTGCCCGCAGCGGTGCATCCTCCTGAGCAATATACGCTAGAAAGCCTTCGCATCCTTCCTGAAGGAGTCTCCACGCCTGCATGGACGACACGAACCCCAAAGGGGCTACGTCACGATCGCCCACGAACTGGAAGGACCTCCGACCCGGAAGGTGGAAAGACACCGACTTGGCAAAACAGTCGATGCTGGCATGACTAGCTGCAAGCCAATCCATTCCCAGGATGGCATCAAAGTCCGTCATCGCGAGCTCCACCAACTCCACTGGAAACTCATGCTCCGCAACCTCTACCGTACACCCTCGGTACACAGAACGGAGGAGAATACGGTCTCCTACGGGCAATGATATCTCCAAGATAGCATCCAAAGGGGCGGACGCCACGCCCGTCCGTCTCGCAAAAGCGGGAGACACGAACGAGTGTGTGGCTCCAGAATCAAACAACACATATGCAGGGAGCTGGGAGATCTGAACAATACCTCGGACCACGCTGCCTGATGCCTGAGCCTCCTCTGCTGAAAGCGCTGCCACTCGGCCCTGAACAAACTGAGGCTGAGGAGCAGGGGCACGCCTCGCCAGCTGCGCTGGCTGCCTCCTTTGATCAGCACGGCCACCCTGTGGCTGCTGCTGCTGACGCTGAGGCTGCTGCTGCTGCTGGAACGGCTGCTGAAACGGCTGCTGCTGCAACTGCTGCTGCTGCGGAGGCATCACGCGGGGTCGGCCAGCATCAGGGCAATTATACAAGATATGCCCGATGCGCTGACAGTGATAACAGCGCCGCGTCTCTGGTCGCCTCGCCTGGACTGGCACTGCTGCGATGGGTGCTGGACCTCGCACTGGCACCGCATCTGCTGGAGGAGAGGCAGCCGCTGACTGATCAAAGCGGGGCCTCTTCTTCCTGCGCTGTCCCTGGTCCTGGCTCCTGGGTGGCCTCTGGTCTGCCGAAGGGGTCGAAACCCTCACGAGGATCCCGAGGTCTCGCTCGACTGTCTTCGCCCGCGACACCAAGTCAGAGTACCTCGTGAAAGCCTGGGAGGTGACGTGCACCCGAATGGCACTGCTGAGACCAAGCTCGAATCGACGGCACCGCGTCTCCTCGTCCATCACCAAGGCTGGAGCGAATCTGGAAAGCCTCGTGAAGCGCGTGGAGTAATCAGCGACGGACATAGAGCCCTGCGTCAGCTGCTCAAACTCCTGCATCACGATCTGTCGCGTCGAGAACGGGAAGTACTCCTCCAAGAAATACCTCCGGAATCCCGCCCATGTAAGCTGCTCCACTCCCTCGGGGATGTCCACTGATCTAGTAGCCCACCAGTCGGCGGCGCTACCCTTCAGCATAAAAGTGGCCAGGGAGACTCGCTGGCGATCCGTGCAATGCATGGTCGAGAAGATCGCATCCACCTCCATCAACCATCGCTCTGGAGCAAGAGGATCCGCCGTCTGACCATGAAACTCGGGAGGGTGGAGCTTCAGAAAGGCGCTGAGGCCACTCTGGTGCACCCTCGCTGCAGCCTCCAGCTCCACCTCCCTCTCCTGGCGATCCTGAACTCTCACCGCCGGAATAACCACAGGGACTGGGGGTACATCGGGTACCACAGGTGGATCTGCCACCAAAGGGACCTGCGGAACTGCCTCGCGGGCCGCCCGCAGCTCCTGAATCTCCCGTGCCTGCTCTGCCAATACTCTCGTCTGGGCCTCCAATGCCCTGGTCTGCGTCTCTGCTATCCGCGCAAACGCGCGCTCCCAGGCAGGAGGCTCCTGCGCCGATCCTGGCCTCACGGCTGAGGACTCTCCAGTAGCATCCTCGCCTCTGGTAGGTCCGGAAACCTCCAAAGGTCGAGAGGGACCACGTCCGCGCCGTCCTCTGCGAGGAGGCATATCAGCAACCTAAGAAAACCAGACACTAGGATCAGAATACTCATATAGAAATCCTAGGACTCATCTCTACGAAAGAATACAATTGGCTCTGACAGGACCAGGCTCTGATACCAACTTTTGTCACGCCCCAGGGCGGCCGTCCCCGGGACGCGGCAAGTGTATACATGATATCAGCAGTCTATACAGGAGATCAATAAATCACTCTAAACAACAACTAAAATGACAACAACACAGATGAAAGCAAGGCTGACATGATATATACACAGATAGCGGAAGCTAAAAGACTGAGTCTGTAATCCAAAAACATACTACAGACTCGATACATAATCAAATGTCCTGTGAGAGCCAATATACACACATACATCCAAATAATACACAAACGGTGCCCAAGCACGGAAATATATACATACAATCAAAAGGATGCTGATGGCCTCTAAAACTCGAGGGACGTGGCGCTACTCCGCTACTGGTGCAGTCGCTCGGGGAGCTCCTCCTTCAAGTCCGCCTCGGTGATAACTGGAGAAAAATATTATGCGAGGGGTGAGCCACACGCTCAGTGAACAGCACATCCCATGCATCACAATTATATTAACCACAATAAAATGATCAAGCCTCAAAGTGGCAGGAACAACACAATCCAGCGGGTCGCTACCTCGCCGACCCACCACACCCTCACCCTCACCCCTCAATAGGTGACATAGGATATTGGGACTAAACAATCCAGTGGGTCGCTACATCGCCGACCCACCACACCCTCACCCTCACCCCTCAATATGGTGACATAGGATATTGGGACTGACTAGGCTGTTGGTCACCCTTGGTCCACCGATAGTCTCTCCCCACTCCGTAGGCCGCTTGGCCACTCCCACATTCAGCACAGTCCTTCCCAAATCAGGAGGTGCCTACTGATGGGAGCCCTCCACGGGACAGCCTTTCTAACGCCGGGGCAGTCTCTACACGGATCCAACGAAGGGAACAGAACAGCCTATCCATACGCATATGATCCACTCGGATCCGCCGACAACACATCTCAACAACTCTAATGTCTTGAATTCTTCAGAATTCCTCCAGGGCGCATAACCAAGATGCGGGGAACATGCATTACAATAATATTGGGAAAAGAACCCTTGGGAGGGCACCATGAGGTCCCGATATAGGACATCCCGACAACCAAACAAGGAACACGGAGTACCCTAGCCCGGGTCTCAATGTTGACCTCGCAAGGCCCCTTAATATTCCCTAAGGCATGATAATAGTCATAAGTTCACATTTAATTTAATAAATCAAACTAGTAGGACACATGCATAGGTCGAGGCTTCCTAGCATGAGAACAGGGTGACAGGATGCATGGCCCTTACACATATCCTAAGGGTGCAAGTCCCTAACATACAAAGTCTAGGGTGGCATGCATTCTACACACTAATCATGCTTGCATGGATTACATGTTAACAAGTTAATATCAACTGCGGTGCCCCAGGGGAGGACGGTATACGCCCAAGTGCATATAGCGCCTCCCTACTGGGTTGGACACTCACAAAAAACCGGGTCGTCGCGCGACCGTCTGTCAAGATCTGCATGACAGGGTAATCAACTAGGTGAGTAAAATACACTAAAAATACCCAACACTCGGGCAAACGTACATACGGCCCGTACGCACGCGAGCCCGAGCACCCCAACTCAATCCCGAACCCCCGGGCAGCCGCACGCACGGCCACCCGCCCCGGGCGCACAGCCGAGCCCCGGCCCGCGCGCCCAGACGCACTGCCGAGCCCAGCCCGCATGCCCGGACACCCTGCCGAGTCCCCCGGGGTGCACCGCGCGCTCACTGCGCCCCAGCGCAGCACTCGCGCGCACACCCGCACGCCCTGCGCTCCAGCACCTCACCCCGCGCGCACCCCGCGCGCACCACCGGCTCGCCTCTCTGCGCGCGCACAGCACGCCTGCGCCTCTGCGCAGCGCCCCGCGCGCAAGCCCCCGCACGGCGCCCAGCGCGCAGCACCCGCACGCTCCTGCTCCACCCGCGCGCACGCCCGCGCTGCTCTGCCAGCACGCCCGACTGCGCCCAGCCTGCGTTGCCCTGCCTGCCTGCCAGTCTACCCGAGACAGCCTGCCATCCTGCCCGAGCCACCCTACCACCCCTCACCGGCCACCAATGGCCACCGACGGCCACCAACCGCCGCCAACAGCCACCCACCGCCACCAACAACCATCCCTACTCAAAACCACCCTCCTAACATGCATCTAAGCAAGAAAAGGAAGGAAAGAAGGCTTACCCTAGGAGAGGAAAGGAAGGGAAGGGGACCGGGAGCTCTTCGCGCACCGAAACACCTCCTCAAGGACCACCACCACCTAGATCTCTTTCAGCCTTCAAAGGGGCTGAAATCAGAGGAGAAAAGAGGGTATGAGAGGGGGTCATACATGAGGAAACTTGAAAAAGAAACCATGGGAAGATAGATCAGGTCAATACCTATCCTTTCCCTTCTTTGTGTTTTTTATTTTAACCCCTCTAGCTAGATCAAAACAAAGAAAAAGAGAGAGGGGGAGAGAGAAATCTAAATGGGGAAGATGATGAATAGTGGGGGAGATATTTTAGCTCACTTAAATAAGTCAACACCACTTAGATTAGGCTAACTAGGTTTAATTAGGGTTTAAGAGAGGATTAGTGAGCTTAAGTGAGCTTTGACTTGGGTCAACCCAACCACACAAAAAAACAAAAGGGGTTGACCAAGTCATGGGCCCACTTTGACCAAGTCAACTCTCCCAATGACTTCTCGCTCGGTCAAAACCCGGATACGCTCCGGAACTGTGAAATTCTGAAACGTACCGGAATTCGATGAAATTTTTGTGAGTGGCTTGGAATGGCACCAGGACACATAATATGCAGTTAGATTTTCAATCGGAGTCCTCAAACACAGGACGATAGCTAACAGTCCAAAATTTTAGCGGTTCCGATCGAAAAATGAAAAAACTCAAAAACTGCCAGAATGCTCCAATGGTTACCAGAAGGCTAAAAGTGACACATATATAACATGCTCTCCTTCGGTGTCTCATATGGCTCCTCCTTTCAACTCCTGCCTCTACAACTTCCACACCACATAGGTCAAGACCCTTCAATGGATTCTACGTTGATGGTGTACTTGAAGATCTAGTGCCTGCTTTTGATGAGGAATCTCTTGTGGAAGGACTTGTTCCTAGAGTGGATCGACGAGAAGGAAGAGAACGAAGGGCCGCCGACGTGTCTAGTGGTGTCGATGCCGAAGATGGGGGGGTATGAGGGGGAGATGGACATGGTAGTGGCAAGGGTGCCGAGTGAGGCGGCAAGGGATGTGTTCAGGATGCAAATGCACCTGGTGGTGGCGAGGGCGGTGATGAAGGGGAGGAGGGAAGGTGAGGGTGGGGCTATGGAGTAGGTGTCGGTCAATGATGGAGGTGTTCAGGAATGATGACTTGGTGGAGGGAGGGGGATTGGTGGGTGAATTTGTCGAGAGGGGGAGAGAAGAGGAGGGGAAGAGAGTGAAAAAACTATAAAAATATGAGATTGGTAAGTTTAAGCATCCGTTTCGGTAGCGACATAAGTTATTATAGGATAGATTACTATTCCAATATAAGTAAAACATAAGTCATTGTTTTGTTTGATTACGTTTTTAATTATTCTCATTGAAAAATGTAATCATAAAGTTTTGTTGTTTAGTTAATAATAAATAATGAGATATGAATAAAGATTTATAAAAAATAAAAAATAGTTTGATATGTGGGCACGGCTATCCCCACCAAGGGTTTTTCTTACCCCACCAATCGGGAAAAAAAATCGGTGTTTTATCTTTTCCCACCGATCCGGCCAGGTCGACCAGATTTGGTCGCCACTTCAGGTTTTGGACGACCGGACTTGGTCGCCATTTCAGATTTTGGGCGACCGGACTTGGTCGTCATTTCAGGTTTCGGACGACCGAACTTGGTCGAACAGGATTTGTAATAAAGTTTATAATTTTTTTTCTTGGAAACATAATCCCATGACGTATATCTTCCTTGAATCCTTCATACCACTCCAAGTCTGAGTTGTAATGTAAGGAGAATCAATTATTATTCTTAAATGTAGAATATAAGAACAATTTTTTTTACATAAGTGACAGACTAATTTTCAAAAGCCAATATATAATGTGTTTGGATCAACTGATAGGTTTTTTTTGTTTTCAAACCAAGAATCCTCTTAACTACGAATTCACACGAAGCTTAAAAATGATATATTTGTCTAATAAGATATTTTTCTATAAAAATTTGAATTAATTGAAAGTATACCTACTTACATTTTTTTCGGCCCCTTAGCTGTTGTTTGGATAAAAGAATAAATGTAGAATATGATGGATAAACCCAAAAATTTATTTGTTTACAAAAAATAGGTAGATATAGTTTTAAACCCTGTTCGACCAATTACAGTCGCCCAAAGCCTGAAATTGCGACCAATTACTGTCGCCCAAAACCTGAAATGACGACCAAGTCCGGTCGCCCAAAACCTGAAATGGCGACCAATTTCGGTCGATCTGGATTGGTGGGAACAGCCAAACACCGTTTTTTTTTTTTTTGATTGGTGGGGTAAGAAAAACGATGGGTGAGGATAGACGCGCCCTTAATATGTGAGTCTCTGATTTAATAGAGGCGATGACAAATGATTTGACATATAAACCCCTTTAAACTGGTGAAACTAGATTAGAAGCAAAAACACAATTCTATGGGGTTTAATTAGACAGTGGGATGAGAACAAGAGGTAACGGGGATGGAGCTGTCCTTACCATAATTCACCAGAGTTCCCAAAAGCAGAGCCGGCAACGCATAATAACTACATAGAAGAAATTTTTTTTCTTCTTTGGAAGCAACACCTCTCCCTCTCTCATGCGCCTGAATTAGGGTTTGGCCTTTTGTTTGGGTTCGGAAACAACCCTAGAAATCTAGGGCACACCGGATGGATCCGGAACAGACCTTCCTGCGCGTCCATGCGCGGCTGTCGGGGATGCTGTCGCAGCTGCTCACGCCGAGGATCCGGTTGGTCCTCGAGTACATCTACCTCGTCATCGCCGTCGCCCTCTTTTGTCTCCTTGTCGTTATGCACGCGAATTTTGTTCAGCAGGTACATCCATCGATCAATCTTTCTCAAACGCTTGAAATTGTGAGTTTTTTTTCTCCTATTTTTGGTGTTGTTTTTTGCATGAATTCTTATCTGCTAATATGGAGATCGAGGAAATGTGTTTACGAAGTTCGAATGAGAAACAGAATATGTGGTTGTTAAAGTTATTGGTTTGGATTCTATTAGAATTGTTGTTCTTTGCATACGGTAGAAGTAAATTTAGATGTTTTTTTTTTTTTTTTTTGTTGTGTGGAATGTAGCGTGGGCTTTGAAATTGGTTGAATTGCATAGTAGAATTCAACAGTTACTGCTTAGGTTTGTTGTGCCCTGGCTCTGCTGAATGAAATCTAAATGTTTTACTTGAAATCTAAAAGTTTTACTAAGGCACATTTCTTTTGCACGACTTTCCACACCGGTAACTTCAATAGACTAATTCTCTGAAAAGGAAAAAAATAGATGATATTTAGTATGTATAAAGATTTCTGTAGTCCTCTATTCGCAAGGAGCTGACCTCATTGATGAGGAAAGGGTGGCAGTGAATCGCCAAGGTGTCCCAGATGGTAAACGAGGCAACACCTGTGGAGAAACTTCCCCGTAAACTACTCTATGGCCTTTCACACCATTCTTTCCCTTTGTGCCATTTGAGAGAGCCACCATTGATGGCACCATGAAGCAAGCAAAAGATTTATTTATTCATTTTTTTTAATAAAGGTTGAAGCATTCATATTAAAATTTAAAAGGGAGATGCCCCTCAAACAAAAAACGGAGACGAGGATTCCGGCAAAAAGTAAGTAAGGAGGCGAATAGAAGAAAACTATAGAGGACCCTCCCAAAATCTTGGGTGCTCTTACAATCAATCCGCTTCAGATGTCACCGTCCAAGCCATAGGTTACCCATGATGGTAGCTGGCATCTCCTCCCAATGACCACCATAACCCAAGTTTTAAGGAGGGAAATAACCATTGCCCACATATTCTCCACAAAGTTCTTATTTTTATTTTTATTTGGAATATGCACACACAGGCAGCAAACAAAAGACTTTGTCGAGAAATACTTTTTATTTTTTTATTTTTTTGGAGGTGTCTTAAGTACTGTCTATGTAAGCGGTCTAGTCAAATTCATGACTTGTAATTGGCTTTTGTCAAATTTTTTTTTTATCCTAGTTTATTATATTATCACTTGTTCAGATTTGGGTTCTAATGTTTATAGCATGAAAGATTCATCATTAATAGCTGTCAAGCTAATACTTATTCTTACTCTGGTACAATTTTCTTTATAGAATTCTGCAATTATATGCGTCTGTGTTGCATCATCAACTTAAGTATCTGTCAATCTGAAACATCTCTAATTTTCTGTCAGGATTCATAATTGGTTTCTAAAAATAATAATGTCTTAACATTATACATGAAAAACTCATTGTATATTTCCTGATTGTGAAGCCTGGCTGTTCAAGTGAGCTTTCTGGAGTTGAGGTTGCGGAAGCTCAACTGGTTCAGATAAAGGTTTGAAATTGATTTCTGTCTTCTCTGTTTATTATCTGTTCTCATTTTTATATTAACATACTTTATATATATTTCATCCAATGTTATGTTATAATGGCTCAAGAATAAGAAGGTTGCTTGACTTTCTATTTATTTCCAATCTTGAAACTTTCTGCTTTTTTTTGGTGTGGGTGGGGGGGGGGGGGGGGGGGTTCAATTTAAGGAAAAAAAACTTTCTGCTTTGGGGGGCGTCTTCAATTTAAGGAATTTTTTTTATATGTTGAATGAAAGGTAATATTGGAAAATATGAAAGATGATCAGAATTCATGATCAAATTTTAAATAAATTGGTAGAACACAAGTACTGTTTTGGGAAAGGGTAGCATTGTAGCATACAGCATGCATGCACAGAGAGAATGTGAGAAAATCATGCTAAGAATACATTTCATCGTCTTTATTGTATGTTTGTTCGCCTAAAGAGAAGTTAATTTGTATGCCTTGGGCACACGCCTCAGTTTTTTTAAGGAAATTGTGGTAGGGCACCTACCATTTACCTCAAAAAAAAAAGAAAGAAAAAGAAAGATAAGAGATAACTTATTTCTTTGGCAATTCTGGACTTTACCATATAGTCAAATTGATAGATATTCCACCTTTTTTTGATTTTTTTGAAAAGTTGGAAAGAATTGGATGAATTAAATTTATAATCTGCTATGATTTAATATATATAAATTTTATAAAACCTTTGACACGGTAGGAGAGGTATCTGAATTGTTTATCAAACTGCGAAACCTGGGACAGTTTTAAATGTTAATATTTTCAAATTTATAATATTTGTAACTTGTAAACACTTACACCTTTCCTTGACATAAATAATTCATGCCTTATATGATGAACCATGTTATTAATGATCCCTGTACTCAAAATTTATTGCGATTCTTCTAAATGCTACCCAATTCAAGTTGCATGTAGCTTTTATATCAACAACTTGGTTTGCTTCATATGATACTATTAGCATTCGCTTATGTGCTTACATTTTTTTTTTCAATTTATCAAATGTTATTTTATGAAAAATAAATAGGATGCGCTCCATTACTTAATCAAAAGTCATTCCTAAATTGTAAAATGAAGCATCATATATGATGAACCATGTTATTAATGATCTCTGTACTCAAATTTATTGCAATTCTTGTAAATGCTACCCAATTCAAGTTGCGTGTAGCTCTTATATCAACAACTTGGTTTGCTTCATATGATACTGTTAGCATTCGCTTATGTGCTTAACTTTTTTTTTTCAATTTATCAAATGTTATTTTACAAAAAATATACAGGATACGCTCCATTACTTAATTAAAAGTCATTCCTAAATTGTAAATTGAAGGATCTCCCCTTGACAATAAGGAAAGTCATTCCTAAAAGTTACTTAATGAAAAGTCTTTCTTAAGTTTATCAAATGTTATTTTACGAAAAAAGAAGGGTCAGGAACCAAAATGAACCTTCCACCCAAAAGGAAATTACAATTACAGTTAAAGCGCTCCCCACGTCTTCTAGCACCGTGTCAATTTCCAAAATATACTTTCCCCAATCTCACAAAAGATTTGCAGTATTTTTTTTTTTGATGAAAGGTAGGCCGTAGCCCTCAAATTTATATAAATTAGAGAGAAAGCCCAAATTGGAAAGCAAGTGCAAACCCTTTCACCCCAACCAAAGTAGTAGTGGCACTACTATTGGTGTAACCGAAAAGGCCCTCAACACCCCAAATGAACTACATCCCAATAATAAAAAGGATTTGCTGTATTACGCCAAGCATTCTCCCAATATGATTTTCTCCTTTGAAAAATTATTTCGTTTTGTGTTAGCCATAAGCTCCAGCAAATTGCATGGGGAATAATATTTATGAATGTTGCTTTTGGATTTCTATCCCCATCCTTTAATCGATTCTTGAACCATCTCCATATTTATGCCTTTTCTTGGAAAGAACATGAGAGCCCATTACAATAACCAATTTATGCCATATCATTTTGGTAAATGTGCAATTTTAGAAAGGATGTGATATAGTTTCGTCCAGTTCATCACACAATTCGCACGTCCCGTTGCGGTTGTTGGTCCATTTTTCCTCCTTACTTTGGTAAGGAACTTATTCAAAGTAAGAAGCCACATAAATACTTTCACCTTCTGTGGTACTTTTGCATCCCAAATTTGTTTATATATTCCTACCTTTGTTAGCACCCTGTTTGGCTCCTCATCCAATTGGGTGTAGAAACTTTTTAACTGAGAAACCTTATTTTGGCCTTTGTATCCAGTCAGTGGTATCTTTCTCCTCCGAATCACGAACAATCTGTTTGGTGCCTCACGATCTATGAAGAACAAGCTCCTATAAATCAATATGCGTCAATTTATTAAATGTTGGACAACTTCACGTGATATATTCCTGGTTCATCTTCCCTGTGAAATTATTGAGAGCCTGTATCTTTTAGTGCAATGATTAAGGAAGCTGTATAGCTATTTGCATGTCGTTTGTGGGTTGCATACTTGATTATATTTGAATGTTCTACATATGGAATGCATGATTGTTCCCGATGCATTTTTTATTATGCAATCTGCTTAAGCATAGAAATTCAGAACATGTTCTCTCATTTTTGTAATATAGAAAGTATGTTTACTTTTTATTGGTGCAGATCACAAGTGCTGGCCTGTGGACACCAAATGTGGCCGACCAGAATGCAATTTTGGAGCATATAAGTCCATCTGAGAGCACAGGGATTACAAATGTAAATATAAATGAAATTTCTTTTTTTACCTGCTGAAATTCAGTGGAATTTGATGGTTTTAAGTGCTAGGAGAAGCAGACTGACTTTAATCCCTTGAAGAGTGATGAATATATCTTGATGCTCAGGTGGAAAATGCAGCTGACAGTTGCACCAGTAACACAGACACGGACGGTACAGAGATTATGGTTGACACTGAAGCACCACGTTTAGAATTTCCTATATCTGCTAGAGAGTCATTCAAGTTGGCAATGAGTCACTTCAGCAGCAAGTGGCATGTACACTGTTTTACCTTCTGGAAAATTGTGAAGCGATTATTGGGCAGTTACGGTCGCTTTTGGGTGAGCACCTTGTAGAAAAAAGACTTTAAAAATGTTATTTTATCATTACATGGTAGACATTTATCCACATTTCAGATGCATAAGCTATTCTAAACAGCCAAACAGTCATGTTTATATGCTTTTCGATTTTCAGTTGTCATATTTGTAGGAATTAATTTTTCTCTCCTGTCAATCATATATTGGTTATAGCATTGCATCGTTCCTCAGTAATTTTCATGATATCCATTGTGAAACTTACATATTCGATTTAATTATTTATGTTGACTTATCTTCCCAGCGATATGTAATGAAATCATTGGTGATAACTGAATGGTGGTTGTTTTTTCATTTTTTCCCTTGAATTAGTCGATGAAGAAAACATACATTTATTGTGGTTCAAGTGAATTCCAGTTTAAGATAAAATATTTATCAGAAAAATTTCATAAAGGCTATTAGCAGGTGTTTGAAATATGAAGATAAAATATTGCAAATATAATACTAATAATGGAGTAGATATTTTATTTTGGACGAACAGGTATTTCAAAGATTCTTCATGGGCAATTTTGTTTTCCTCCCTCGTAAGGGTCACTGCCAACAAATAAGATTCATTTGCAATGTCTTAATCAGTGGAGAGTTTGAACTTATGTGATGTCCAAGCTTTTGAAGGGACTTGTTCATAGGTGGTAGAGGAGAAGGCCCTCCTATCCTTATTACGTGATGTAGATCTTGCTTTGGAGGAGGACACCATTGAATAGGTATCGCGAACAAGGATCATTATCTTAGGTAATCTATTGTCTTTTTTTTTTTGGGGTGGGTTGGACTTCAAGCCGGGGTAGATATGGGATGATGATGTATCTTTGAAGGTGAAAGTATTTTTTTTTTTTGAGAGAGAGAGATAGGAGCAATTTATTATAATAGAGTTGCCCCCAAACATAGAGGTGACACAGGATCTCCTTACAAGTTAGAGAAAAAGGAAGAAGAAAGTAAGAAAAACAACCAGGAGGGAGACCCCTTCGCAAAGCCCTCGAAGACTTGTCTTCCGAACAATTTATTGTCCATCATAGAAGATGATTTGTCCATTTCAAAAAACATAATGATCCAATCTGTAAACAGCGAGGATTTTGCCGCATATGTTATTTCCAAATAGAACCTTTTGTATTGGAAAATGCATTGATTTTTAGAGATTCAAATACTCCAACAAGCCTCTTGTGGGATCAGCCATTGGAATCTAGTGAAGTTGCTTCACTCCCCATGCTTGTGCCTCCCGAAAACATTGCCCCATACCTTCAAGCTCATTGAAAGGAGAACAAGATTTGAGGGTTGGTGGTGCCCTCCATCCCAATCTTCTTGCTAAAGATGAACCCAAAGAAAAGTTGGTCTCTTGATTCCTCTTTCAACCCACAAAGTTTGCAAGTACCATTACCGTCATCAGCCCATTTCAACTGGTTTGTCTTGGTAAGGACCTTGTCTAGTGTTAGCAACTACATGAAGCGCCTGATCTTCAATGGGGTGAGGGCTCCCCAGATGAGGCACTTAAAACGGATAGTTAGATGACTTTGAGAAGGATTTTTGTTGCTTTCTATAGAAGGATCTCATGGAAAAATTATCACCTTCCAAGGGGTCTTACGGAGTTTGTCCCATCAGACAGTGATATATATATATATATATATATATATATATATTTTTGTGACAAGCTCCTCAAGCAAGGTGAAATGAGCGGGCCAGCACTGAGGAAACAGTGTCATCTGCAATTGCACAATTATTAACACGATTGGTCCAAGGTGGGAATTGTCCTTGGGACCCCATGCTCCTTCAAAGATGTGGTCCAAATGTGGAAATATTTGAAAGCTCGAAGAAAGGAGTGGGATAAGAGTCCAAGAAACAAATTCATCAACATGATTCCATATGCAGTTGCTGGTGTTTGTGTATCACACCTTATGGCTGATTCTACAAAGGAGGCAGAAAATGTTTGATTGAGTGTTACTAATCTTTTAAGGGAGTGGGGATATCTTAGGGGCAGAAGCAGTGTTGGTGGAGATGGAAAAGGGTGGTTCACGTTCCTGATATAGTATTACTAATCTTTTAAGGGAGTGGGGGACGCATATCTTGGGGGCAGAAGCAGTGTTGGTGGAGGTGGAAAAGGGTGGTTCAGGTTCCTGATGTAGTTTTACTAATCTTTTAAGGGGTTGGCTGAGTGGGGGATGCATATCTTAGGGGCAGAAGCAGTGTTGGTGGTGGTATTCCTGGAGCGAAGTTGGGTATCCAATAGCCCAATTTTTTCCTATTGATTTTCTTCTCATTCTGGTGCTGTATGAGGTAGACCCCCTCTTTTCCCTGTTTTGGGAATATTTTTTTCGTGTGTATATAGATACACACACATGACTACTGTTGTCATCCTAATCTTAATATCTTTGTGAACTGTCTTAAATTTTGACCACTGGTTACGGTTTAATGTTCAATGCATTAATCATCCCTCATACTTTGTTGAATAGGATGACTGTGACATAACATTCTTCAACTTTGACGTGTTAACATGGTTATAACTCTTGTTAAGTGTTCTTTCCTCGGACTTGCATAACGTAGTAGCCAATCATTTTCCACCAGCAATATTGATGCTAAATTAATCTGAATGAGGGCTTTCTTGGGCACAAGAATTGAAATACACACAAGCATGCACCATGCTGTGCTGTTATTTATGATGCACTTGTATACCTTTTTCTATTCTGATTGAGTAGACTGGTGTACACTGGTTCAAAAATACTTGTTGAACATATGATGAACTCTTTTTCTGAGAAATGGCATTTGATACAGAGCACTGCAGGATGGACTATATTTTTAGATATACCAAAGTGGGTACAGAAGTTCCGCTTGAAACACCTTCACTCCTTTTCATGTAAGAATTCCTTAATTTATCCATTCGAGTTGACTTTCTTCATGCTATAGATGGTCATTTAATTTTTGTTTTTTTCTTCACAAGTATTTGCTTCCGAGCCCTATATTACTAACCAAGCAACTCATGTGACAAGTTGATCTTTATTGTGCCATTCAACACCTCTATTGTTTTTCTTATTGTTGCATTTTTGTGCTTCTTTCTTGTCTTGTACATAATAGTTGGATTTTTCTGCAGAGCGATAAATGCTTAAAGTATAGTATGCTCTTTTCAATATGCTTCGACAGATTTATTGTGAATGATAAATATACTGTAAAATTTGCATGTTCTGTGTAGATACACTTCTAGAGTTTTATCTAAGTTGCACCATTTTTGCAGTGCAGTGGCTTGAGAAACGAAGCAAAGCATTTGAACCTACTTATTTATATACTGTTGAGAAGGTATTGACATCTTTTTTATTTTCTTATTCATGAAATTATTGTATATTTTTCTCTGCAAAGGCATATGCTGACTGTCGTTGAACATCACAGTTAAGCATATTTATTCCTTTTATCTGGACTTCTGGAGAACAGTTGCAGGAGTATTACAATGATTTGTTGTGCAGGGATATTTTTTGCTGCCTGAAGGAGCTAAGTTGCGGCACAATGTACGCACTGTTAATGTGAGCATTTCTGCCGGACATTCCTGCTTTGGAAACAGGTTGGTATCTTTATACCCTTATAGACTTAAGTTGTTTAGATCTTGTTAGAGGTAGGTTTTCTACATGTATCTGTGCATTTGTCTAGGCTTGGTACCACCTATCCGAGAATTATCTATTCTAAAAAAAACAAGTATCAAGGGAAGACCTCAAAATCGAAGGTGAAAAATTGATTATTACACATGGATTGATTGCTTAAAATGAAGTCTGAAACCATCATCGAGTCAGTGATGATTCCTGTTGCACATTATTTTTTTTTTTGATGAAAGGGTGGGAGTGCACTACTAGAACTATTATATTAATGTAAGCAAAAATGACACAGGTGAGGGATCTGCTACCTATGAACTATTCAGATGGAGTAGATTTAAAAGGGGTTAACCACTTACTCGCCACCCACTAACTTACCCTCCCCAGAGAATGATACAGAAGTGGTACCGATACAATTGCATCCCCACGATGTTATAAATCTGGACTTTTTAATTTTGAAGTCTATAGTCCTTTTTCCTGAAAGAAGCCAATTAATTGATAACTGCATTTCTTAGATTCTTTTTTTTTTGGATAAAGCATTCGTTAGATTCTTGATGTTGTTATATGGTGGT
Organism: Acorus gramineus; assembly: GCA_030737835.1. Taxonomy (NCBI): domain Eukaryota; kingdom Viridiplantae; phylum Streptophyta; class Magnoliopsida; order Acorales; family Acoraceae; genus Acorus; species Acorus gramineus. The sequence continues at coordinate 9,179,693 of CM060848.1, forward strand.
GCCTCATCTAATTTGAAAATTTTCATTCCAGGTGGCAGCGACTTCTCATAAACACTTTTGTTGGTTATGATACAATTCTCATGAATAGTCTGTTGAGCTCTCCAGGCCAAGGTAAATGCCATATTGGCACACAATTTTAGTTATCTTTTAATACTATTTGATGCTTCAAATATCTAAGGCATGAATAGAGTGAGCTTTATGTTACTATTTTTTAACCTTTAGGTTCCACTTGGCAGTGGTATAATGACTGGTATAAACATGATATAACACTGAAATGGTTTTGGCATTAAAAATGGAAATATGTCTAATATTAGAATGCCGTTTTTAATCTTCAAACAATGGTTTAACTAATGTAGAGATGGATTAGGGTTTGTACCATTTTTCCTCATACTGGTATAGATAAAATAAAATTATAATAAAAAATTGTAGCATCAATCACTATTGCCCTCTCTTTTAGATTATCACTCATTTCACTTAGGAATCAAATCAGAAGTACAAAAAATAGGTGCATCAATCACTATAGCTCTCTCTTTTATATTATCACTCATTTCATGTAGGAGTAAAATTAGATGTACCAATTATATCAAAGACTAGAGAAAGAAAATTTTATATAACAAACTAAATTATTTTCTCTCCTAACATGTTTTGTGAGTGGATCCTTCGTCTCCTTCTATCTGGGGGTTTCATTTAATAAGATTCTCCTATCTTTCTTCAAAAACAAAACCAATTTATTAGGTTTTCAAAGATAAAAATGCGTCAAGTTCATGGGTATTAGATTGCCCTGTGTTGTGGTATGCTTGGTCCAAAAATCTTAATCCGCTACCAAAGGGGCCTTAGTTAGCTTAATCAAAAATGATTTCCATAACCTTTTTTTATTTTATGAAAAGGTAGAACCCTACCAAAATTTTTCAAGGGGCCCAAAGCATACATGGCATACGGAAGTGAGAAGAGGAGGGATTTACTAAGGCTCATACCCGCCACAAAAAAGTATTCCCTTAATACAAAGATAGCCCCTTGTGAACAACAAAAAAAAATGTTGTCAGTTGATCATTGCCTTTTGTCATACCTTTATTTATGCCATAGTGATTATGTTGATTGAAATATCACAAGCAGTTTTTTATACACTTCACAGCTTACATTTTCATCTGCTTTACATTTGACTTTTTACTTGTAATAATATTACAGATTAACTTTAATGGTGATTCCATGTATAATTGAATTACACTTTTCTGAATAAGAAAATTCGACATATACACAAATCCTTATTAAAATTTTATGATTCAGGCTTTTAGATACATTATGCAGGTTATCTTTATAACTTCCAAACAAAAGAATTCTATGATCTCCGCAATGTGCATGAACCACCTGAAGTTTCTTCAAGATTTGAAGGTTTGTCAAATTTGTTCCCTTTTTACAACCAAATGCATCATAAAGTTTGATTTCAAATTTCAGAAGAGTTCGATGTGTTCAAACACACAATATATGCCATTTATTGAACATACCGATGATGCATAATTCTTCAATGTTTGAATTGATATTCAAATTTGTTCCAATTACATTCTCCAAGCACATTTGTAATGATTAAATTAAGTTATGTCACGGGCAATGGTAGTAATAGTTTTGTGGCCTCTCTTAATGTTACTTTTTTTGTTTTTTAACTCCTCTGTTGGACTTTACCAATCTGCTAAATAAGTTTTCCAGGTGGTGTGCTACCACTCTTCAAAAAATGTATCAATCTCTGTATCTCTATGTGATCATAGTCTCATCAAGCATGAAACTCTGGGAACATGGGCTCTGATATTTTATGGGTAAAAGGAAGATAAAACTGTACATATTGGACTGAGCAATGTTCATAAGATACCCGGAAAAAGAAAGCCTACGAAGCCAGATCAAAGGAAAAACACAGTGTGTAAATACTGAAGTGAATTTCATCTTTTTGCCTTGATAAATATTGAATAATACTGCTTGTGGAAGACAGTAGATCTAGACAAGCTGTTGAATTTTTTTTTCCAACTCATATACAGTAAGAATCTGGAACTGGGGTAACAGTTTAAACCATGGGTTGTTGACAGATTGAGACTAACAATAAAATCTGAATTTGATAAGTCAAAATATGGAATTGGGTGACCATCTGGAAATCATAAACTTTAGTAAAGCCGGGAGGGTTTTTTTGCTCAGGGAATAAAATCCAATAATAGAGTCGCTCCATGAAGCTTAAACTTAGGCTCGAGCTTTTCGAGAAAGGGGTAGGCTTTATGTGGTTGGCTTAGATAAAGAACCAGTGCTAAACGTTGAGCTTGCCAAGTTCCGTGACTCGGCCCGTGGGCAGGTGGGTGGTGAAGGGTGTCGAGATGCTAGGCCTACCTTTGTTGAATCCCATAGAGTCTTTCGTACCACCTGGCCTCAACAGGTACTTCGTGAAGCCAGTTGGATCCACTTAGGTAGTGGGTTTAAATCCACTTTACCAAAAGGGAGGAGCAGTTGGAGACGACTTTAAAACCATGCGTGCTCTTTTATAGGGCACAACATTCGCCACAATCTTTTTGCCCCTGTTTGGAACGAGGATAGGTTTTATTCTTGGGTATACATTTATCCGAGCATAAGTGAGTATAAATAAGGATAAAGTGATTTTGTGTTTGGTTGTGTTTTGAATTATTTTCGTTGGTAAACGTAAGAATAAATGTTGTGTTGTTTGGGTAAAATGTAAATAAAGTATGGATAAAGATTTAAAAAGGTAAAAAAATAATGATAGTTGATTTGACAGGTGATTTATAAGAGGTGATGACAGTTGATTTGACAGTGGGCCCACATATTCTTTAGGTGGAATAACCTATGATAACTTTAATTCCAGGGTTGATTGGAATCCATATACCACTTTATGTCAGTTTATTCTGGCATACTTTATCAAGGGTTATCTAGGGCAAACAAACACACAAAAATTCTTATCCAGGGTTATCTAGGGGCTTATACCCAAAACAAATGGGGGTTTATTCTTACTCACTTCGATCGCCCCTCAACTAAAGGCGACCGTAGGCAACCGAAGTGCAAGCTTGCGAGTGAGGCAGTCGTTCTTTTTCTCGAAGGGAGGTAAGGAGCATCTTTGCTTTTTGGATCAATCTCTTGCTTCGCCTACCAACGTTCTTTAAGAAGAAGACAAATCCTACTTCTGTTTCAGCTTCAATTGAGCTTACAGGAGCGTCACTGGTTCTATTCCTGCGCTAATTCATCTGACACTTTGTTTTTGAAATATGATTGGCGAAAAAGAGAACCCTAAAAATATTTATAACATACTGATTTTTTCTTTACCTTCTCTGGAGTCTTTGATCATTTAGATGTTTATCATTAAAATTTGATGCATTATTTACTGGTTGATTTAGTGACATTTGTTTTTTCGAATAATCCTTGTGTAATTATGATCAAATTTAGCTCTCTTTATTCTTGTTAATGGCATTTGAGTGTGTTTGTACGAGGCATTTTTCAAAAAAAATTTATAGTGGAATGGAAGGGCTTCTTTCTGTTCTAGCTTAAAAAGCTGTGATTTTAACTACTTTGTGTATGCGCAGGCTATCTTGTGACCAAATGTGGTGTTCTTATCATGTCGCTGTTTGTTTTCTTCACTACAACGATGTCAGTTTCTTTTACTCTGAGGGAGACCCAATCTCGCATGCTGAAGTTCACTGGTTTTTTTTTAATTATTATTTAACTTATCATCATTTCTGATGTTTGCTTTTTTGGGATATTATCTATGACTTCCTGATTTCAGCCAAGTTGATTTCCATTCTCTTGCACTTTTACAGTGCAGCTTCAACACCATGCGCGGCACCGACTTCCCACATTTCAGTTGATTTTTATACATGTGATTGAGTCCTTGGTTTTTGTACCGGTAAGTATTTTTTTTCAATTTTTTTATATCTTTGAAATAGGTTACTCCCCCCCCGTAGAGTCTCAAGTTTTTTTTCCTTTCATTTTAAGGTTACATTTTTGAAATTAGATATATACAATATCTTACAGTAAATCATGATATGATAATGGATCAGCATTCTGCTAAGTTATATTAACCTAGCTTCTGTTACATCTGGTGGATGCAGATCATGATTGGTATTTTATTTTTTCTGTTCGAGTTCTATGATGATCAGCTGCTTGCTTTCCTGGTCTTAGTTCTTGTTTGGTTGTGTGAACTCTTTACGATGATCAGGTATGATGTTTCTCCTTTGAATATGAATTTTGGTGTGGCATGTGCACATCGGAAGATGCACGATTTGTGTTTTATGTATGTAGTTGCACTTGGTTAGGCTGTCTCCGGAATTTATTGGAAATACTAGTACTGTTGACCTGACAACTGGATCTGTTAAGTTAATGTTTGAACAGAAAATGGAAGTGTGCTGACCTAAACTAACCCCATTGGTTGTCTTTTGAACTCAGTGAACCATGTGAACCATGGACATGATCCAATACACCTAAGATTTTTTTTAAATCATAGACTAAACTACAATGGGATCATCTGGAATACCCAATGGGAGATTTAGCAACTTATTCAAACCATGTTTTAAAGAGATCAAATGTAGAGGCAAGGGATTACATTATGTTGCTTCAAATGATCAGAAACTGAATGACTATAAGTAGGACATAGTTTTTTTCTTTAAACGGAAACTCACCCGTAAAGGAAGAGTGAAGGAAAAGACCAGATGACTTCTGATTCTCTGTTGGTCTAGACACATGGAAAATCTGATGGAACTCACAAATCATAAATCTGATGGGAATGCCAATTAGTGAATGATTGAGAAATAAAGGAAGTCTGAACTTAAATGGATAACGTAACTTTTGCTGTTCCAAAAGTTGAGAATGCTTAGACTGATTTACATTTCAGGGTTCTCAGCCACTCCATCCTCGTCCCTTTTTGCATATTACATGCGCTATAAATTATTGCGAAGGAGACAGTTTGAATATTGTTGTGTAGGTGACAATACCAACTAATTGGATTGGTGATGTAACAATGGAAGGCATTATTAGATCAGGGTGCAACATAATCAAGTATTCTAATACTGCATAATGGCAAATGTGACTAATTGGCCCTTTGTAAATTAGACCAGGGAGCCCAATTTGGCCGTGAGCATTAATTTTTTAGAGCAAAAAGATGTTTGTTGGTATAATATTAAAAATAAGAAAGCAACTGGAAATACAAAATTATATCTTAGATTTAAGAATGCATAAGGTCTTACGTAATATTAAAATTTGATTATATTTTCTTTAAACACAGTTTTCATATCACTGTTTGATAAGTTCATCCAGTGGTTGAATGGAGCTGGACCGCGTCGGATCCTTTACTAGATCGATGTATTGTCCCTTTCCAACAGATGAACTTGAATGATCCCTAAACTTGGAATTTTTACTCAAACTTGCTTTTGATATGGTGTTACACTCTTGCTTAAGAATTTTCATTCTCCCTTTAAGATTTTAGAATGCATTTCTAAAATTGGGGAAAACTTGGTTGATCACAATAGATGGATAGGTTATTTACAAATATTCAGAAAAGTGGGGCCCTGATTTTTCCATTTTTTCAATTATAAGAATACTACTTTGATTACTTGGTGGATTTGATTTTATTGGAAATTCATAGGGTGGGTTGGTGAAATGATATATAGGAAGTAGTGTAGATCTTTCCTGGAATCTGCCAAACTTGGTGGTTGATTGTTCACTGATAAATGGCCAGGGAATGGACTCCTTATGCATCGGGTTACGGCCATATTATCAATGTAACCTATATGTGCTCTTAGATCTGTAACCATTTCTTTAAGATATAAAGTTGAGATTTAATTCTGGCAGTTTTTTATTATTATTTTGAGCTTAGGATTTTTTTCTGACCAAAAATTGATGAAATTGCAGCGTCCGCACCCCCATGTCGATGCAATTTTTTCCTCGATTTTTCTTGCTCTACTTTTTGATGTTCCACATTTACTTCTTTTCATACTCTTACGGTATGCTTTCTATATCTTCAACCATTTTTTTATGTGTGCTGATACTTTATGCTGTTGACTGTATACAATTATAATTTGCTTAAAAATTTAATATGGGATGATTTATTATATTTATGTGTTTTGGCATATCAGGTAATAATTTGATCTTCAACTTAATACAGGTTTTTCTTACCTAGCCTTCTCCACCACTGCTGCATTCATGCAGCATCTAATTCTATATTTTTGGAACCGCTTTGAGGTAGTTATTTTGACCAAGTTTTTGGGCACTGTTTTCTCTGTTTTCCATGTGAATGCTGCTTTATAAATTCTTACTTCTATCTAGTTGTCTTATGTTTATGAACTGTTAGAAAAATGGAACTTGATAGCCAAATTCTCTTGTAACCCAAAGTGATTGGAAAAAGTCCTATTTATTTATAGGATAATGTTAGGTATAGCCCTAAATGCAGTTCTCACATTTTTTTTTTTTGAAAAATAGGTGATCCATTCAGTTTGATACCCTGTTCTCCTTTATGGAGAGGGGAGATGCTAGCCAACTAATCAAACATGTTTTAATTTAAAAAAAAATGGTAAACCTCGTCTAATGAAGTATATGTTTGGATTAAAAGTGTGTATCGCTACATTTCAAATTGAATGGACACACTTTTAGCAAATGTAAAAAAAATTAATGAGCTGTATACCTCACCTAAGGAGGTATATACCTCACAGAATGGCTAATGAGGTATATGAGACTGTATTTGGGGGTGTAAATAGGACTGGGTGTACAGCGCCCTTATTTATAACATAGAAAAATTTCATGACTCCGGAATTCCTAGCTGTGTATTTTTAAAAATGTGACTGGCATTTATTAATTTGTAACTATTTGAAATTTTATAATTATTTAATTTGAAACAATTATATGCTTAGATCACCTTTGAATTTTGTAGGCACTATAATCTTTGGCTTATTTGCATGCTTAATGTCTAATAATATGTTTGTTTTGATTTTAATATTTAATTGTATCATATGGAGAAAAAATGATCATTTTGCACCTCTGGGCACGCATTGGGGTCTTATTGATCTATGAACAAATTTCAAGGGTTAAATTTCATTAAATAGGTGGTTTTGGGGGTGTTTTTATGAAGAAACAAAATCGTTTTGTTGTAAAAGATTGAGGACTTACAGGTAAAATAAAAATTTGAAGTTTTATTAATAAAGCATCACATTTGGTATCAAAGCCCATCCACTATGCGTTGGGTGGGATAATACCCCAACATTGGGATGTGAGGCTGGTTGAGGGTGTGACGACCCGTGTGGCCCATTGAATGGTGGTGAACTGGGCGAGCCAAAAGCTCAATGAGCGCACAATGGGTGAAGGTGAGAGTGCAGTGCATTGCATAGCAAGGGATGATAGCTATGCTATGCTTATCCTGAATACAACTCTTATACATCAAAGACACATTTTAATGCTATGAGTCCATTGAAGAACAAAATAAGGACTGGGCGAGCCAAAAGCTCAATAAGCACACAATGGGCGAAGGTGAGAGTGCAGTGCATCGCATAGCAAGGGATGATAGTTTATGCTTTTATCCTGAATACAACTCTTATACATCAAAGACACATTTTAATGCTGATTCCATTGAAGAACAAAATAAACAATATATCTTTGCGTGTAAGGTAGGGGTGTAAGGTAGGGGCACTACATAATCACAGTGCACTTTCTCCCAGCAAGCTATGTCTTCCAAAGAAGAGATTTAACAATCAAGATTGGAGGGTGGAGACCATTATGAACACTTTAGCTTGAACTCATTTAATTTTTGTGCTGCTCTCCTGGCTGTCACTTCCCTAGTTCCCTGGTGTTACTAATGTGCTTTTGATGATCAAAATAACATGCCATCATAGATCAATTTTAAAAGACTAACCATATTTTCTGAAAGTCATCTTCTAATTCTTGTACCATTGTTATTTATCAGGTTCCAGCTCTCCAGAGATTCATGCAAAACCGAAATCAACTCCAGCAGCAATCCGGAGTTCAGATCACATCCTCAACCATACTCACTTCCACTCTTCACATCGCAAGAGTGAACGTTCGAACCTCAAATGCCAACAATGAATTGGTGCCCGGGGGAGGACCTGAGATCCAGTCCAGGCGTGACCAAACTGGGGTGATAGAACCTTCTGGATCGACAGGTATGCAAGAACAACTGGAAGGGACAGGCCCTGATACACCAAGCACCGAAACAGGTCCTCCCCAGAGCTCGAGCCCTCTCAATCCGTTCGGTTCACTGCTGCTCTGGATCTTAGGAGGCTCATCTTCCGTTGGCCTCATCTCGTTCTTTTCCCTGTTCAGGGACGTACGAGATCAGGACCAGGTTTACGCGGATGCTAGTACGCAAAACGAGGAGCTTCCCATAACATGAAATGACTTTTATTAACAAGAGATTGAATGAAACAATGAAGCCTTCTTTAATATCATATATCTGCAACAGTCCACGAATCAGGATTTGAGTTGCAGGAATGGGAGCCATCGATATTGGAGCACATAAAGGAGAGGATTGCGTGAAGATACATTGTATAATAGATGTGATTAAAAGCTTGCAAATTGTGTATTCAAATGCTATATTTTGAAATTACAATAACAACAATTTTTTGTGCTATTTTTCATAATCCATCTCTGTAATATTCAGTGACCAAGCTCTCAGGAAATAAAGTGGTGCAGTTTGTGAGACATTATCCACATTATTCGGACTCTCAAAAGGAATTTAGGGTGCCTCTAATTGAACCTCTCATTTTCAGGTGCTCACCCTTATTAATCGGGTTGTGTTAAAAAAATTCATTTATATTCGGATAATGTGTACACCAACTTATATTCGGATTTGTTCGATACTATGATTGTTGGTAGGCTGTATTATTGTTGACATCCTTTGTATCGAAGGGGTCACATAATTTAACTCGTAGCCTTTGAAATATGTTCGACACTGCTAACGTTGAGAAATCGTATAACTGTCGACACAACTGTTTGTGTCGAAGGTAACAAAGAACTAACCTCTTGTCTCTTTAAATTCTATCGACACCATTTTTGTCGAGGCTTGTCATTATTGTCATAGTGGTGTTGATATAGAACCAACCAGGGAATTTGACGATATGCTGTATGTCGATGAGTTAGCTATATGTTAACAGTGTAAATGTCGGTACTAGTAGACTAATTCTATTATTCATTTTTCCAACAATTAAAACAGTCAAACTTTAATCCAAAGAGCTGAATATTAAAATTTTACAGTCACTTTTAAGCATTAGCCCAAACATTCAAACATTGAAATAAGAACCCAAACATACAATATTGAAACTTTCAAACATTAAAACAACTTATTGACCTAGCAATAGCAAAACGCCAAACGATCTTGCTTTAAAAATTTATATAGTAAAGCCATTGATGATTAATCCATTGTTTCACATGGGGTACAAAAAAAACTTCATTGTTTTACAAAAAGTTCATTGAATGATGTTCAACGATTGTTCACCCTCTTACTGCGGTGTTCTCTGACTTGGGTTGTGGTATCGGCTCTCATTGGATTTTTTCAGGGTGTATTGACATAATAATTGTCGACAGCGTATAATTATATCGACTGTTTCAATGTCATCGTAATTGTCTGATTGTTCATTCAATTTTGTGGGATCGTCGACAATATTAGTGTTGACATATGTGATATATCTTGACAGTGTCATTACTAACAGCATGAGCTCATTACAGGCAGTGTCATATGAATCTAACTCTAAACAACAATGAAACCCATAAACCGCAGTAAAAAACCATGAAATGCTAAACACACAACTCACAATATTCATAGGACTTCAAATGTAAATAGAAATTTGGCATCCAATCCATGAAAATGGGCACAATCACAAATATATATTAAAAAAAACATCATCAAGCCCATTATATTCTACCATTCAATCACAAAAATAAATAAATTTGTTTATATAAATCAATCCATACATATCAATATCCAATGAAAAGACAAGAAAGATTAAGAGAGGTGCAAAAGAGATGATGCCGGAGGGGGGGAGCATGGACTGCTGGGCTGGATCGTCCACGGGGAGGCTAACAACGGCAAGGGGTGTCCACGCCGAGAGGGGCGAGGGGTGAGAGAGGTTTGTGATTTCTGCCGTTTCAAGAGGGGTTTCATTTGAAAGGGTTGGTGTGTAATGAAAACCTAATGCCCACTTATATACAGGGGTGTTTAAAGAATGTCAGTGATTTTTGATAGGAGTGTAAAAATAGGGGTGTGCACCCCAATTTGAGAGGTGCAATTAGAGGCACCCCTGATGTTTTTCTTGTCTTTTTTTTTAAGGGTGGGTAACAAATAGACCCTCAGTTTATGTGTGTTTACTTTTATAAAGAACTAAATATATAAAATTTGCAAGTGCTTGAATGAATTATCGTTTTGTCTAGTGTCAAATTAGTTTCATAACTGTTTTTCGAAAATAAAGGTAAGAGTTTAAAGACTCATGTAATGATATATAAATATGGAGAAAATTTCAAGTATAATTACACTGGAACAAGCTAGAATAAGGGTGAATAAGCTCAAAACAGGTGAGGTGTTTGTTTGTGTTGAATAGAAAAATATAATTATGCCAGAATAGTTGGTTTTAAGTTTATTGTGCAAGCATGTGTTGCTTTTTTTTTTTTGGTTGAACTTTTTTTTCTTTTTTAATTTTATCATTTCTGATCAAATCTACTTCTATCAATATGACAAGATTCTACCTATCATACTAATACCCAAATATGCCCCCTTTTCGTCTATGAAGGGAACCCGTTTGGATAAAGAAATTAAGTTATTCTGATATTTATGACTGTTCTAGTATACATAAGGCATAAGTGTTTTTTTGTTGAGTTGTGCTTCTAATTATTATTGTTGGGATTCGTAATAATAAAATTTTTGTTATTTAGTTGGTCATGAATAAAATGTGGATGAAATGTGAATAAAGTGTGAATAAAGATTTATAAAATGTGAGAAATGATTAGACCTATGCCCCCTGATTTATCAGAGATAATGACAATTGATTTGAAAGTGGGGCCCACATATTCAAATGAGTTGAATAATCTGGAATAATTTAATTCCAGGGGGTAGCAGGAATAATTATATCACTTTATATCAGTTAGTTTCCAAACACCCATTTTATCACTATTCCACTTTATACCAATTTATGTCACCCCCAATTCCCCAACCAAACATGGGTTAACAGTGTAAGATTTGTTGCTTGGGTAATATGAAAAGAGATTAAAACTGTCTTCTTGGGTAGTTTTGTAATTCTTCCAAAATCAAAGTTTTCTTTCACATAGCTCCCCACTAATTACATTTAGAACCTTATTTCTTTCATTTTTTAAAAAATGAAAATACTTGAGGTCTGAGTTTTGATTGATAAATGTGACTGAGTGTATCATTTTCCTTCTTTCATAGGCACTTTAATATCTAACAAATTCCCACACCAAAAATATCTCCAATTTCAGTTCTCAAAAACTGAACATCCACTTATAAATTTTCCCAAAAAAAAATGTACTACCAATATAAGCTGCCAAAAATTAAACTTCCAATTTAAGTCGTCAAAACTAATCTTCCTAAGTTGCTAAAAATTGAAATTCTAATTTAAATTATTAATTGTACATCATATTTTTAGGAATTTATACATTTTTTTCAAATGAGATTTAACATAGCTTATTTTTGTGTGCGTGTTAATTATTATTAATATATGTATTAATTTATATATGTATTAATTTACAATTCATGTAAGATTCCAATAAGTTACATAGCTCAGTATGTTTAATTATTCGAGGAACTATCAGACCTAAACATGTTAAGCCTTTGTACAACTCTAATTACAAGTCTAGTAATAGAAAATAAACAAGCCTACTTGATTTCTGATAGTTCACTACCTTTTTCTTCGCTATTTTTATCTGCACATACAAATACATGTTAATATTTCAAATTACAAAAATTAACATTTAATGGATATATAACATAAACATCTTCTCAATAAATGTTTAGGTGTATAAGAAATAAAAAGATAAATTGAATTGCACAACCTAAGAATCGAACAACACAACATATAAATCAAACTGCATAACCTAAAAATGAAATTACACAATCTATAAATCAAATTATATAACCTATGAACGAACTCCACCCATATGAATTGAAGTGGCTAACATATGAATCCAACTACATAACATATAATCGGAATGAATAATATATGAATTGAACTGTGTAACATATGATTTGAACTGCAAAAATTAGAATAAAAAAACACTATATATTAATTAAATTGCACAACATTAAAATCAAACTATACAAACTATGTATACAAAAAATACAAAATCCATAAAACAAAAAACTCTACAAGGGAAACAAAAGCCATCATCAACAAATTTTAAAACCATATAAGGATAACATAATTACAGGGGTTGGCTGGAATCTATATACCACTTTATATCAGTTAATTCTGGTATACATATTCTTAGTTATTCCAGCCATCCAAATATCTCTAATGAGACTATTCTAACTAATTCTCACTGATTCTGGGGCTATTCTTGAACCAAATTGGGCTGATCTAAGTAGTTAATAGGGGAGATTTGAAGATAAATGGAGAAGAAATCTATGTAATACAGGAAATGTGAGTTTCACAAGGTTTAGTGGGAAGTTTGATTTAATTTAATGGAGTTTTCTTTTTTATGGGAGGTCGGGCGTCCATTTGAGCGAGGAAGAAGAAAGTGAAGTGAGAGAGATTTAAAGAGGGCAATGAAATTTTTTTGATTTGATCGCAGGACCCATCGTATACTCTTGGAATGGATAACCTGGGCTTATTAGCCTATTCCATGGGATCCTTGGAATTATTATACAAGTTTATACTGGCATTGGTATACCGCTAATCCCCCCACCAAACAAAAAACTTTTTTTTTTACTATCCACTCTTATACCTACTTATTCTCCCCTTATTCTTCAATCCAAATGGGCAAAAAATGAATGGAGTTTTGTAAAAAAAAAAAAAAAAAGAGGTTCATAATACTAGAATGAAAGTCCACTAAAACCCCACCCATTTGGGTTAGGATTTTGAAATGATTTTTCTTTCATATTTATATCTCTAAAGTCCATGAAATTCCATAAAAGTCTTATCACTTATGAAAGTCTTCACAAATCATGTTGAAATTGAATAACATAGGACAATATGTCTTTTTTAAAAAGTCTTAATCGAATAACGCTTGACATTTTGTCCATGAATTAATGTCTCAGTCGAATAACACTGGGCTTTTTATCAATGAAATTATGTTTCAATCGAAGAATGCTAGACTTTTTGTCCATGAATTAATGTCTTAATCGAATAACGTTTGACTTTTTGTCTACGAACCAATGTCTTGATTGAATAACTCAGGCTTTGAAAGTTCATGAATATGGACTTTTTGCACATGAAAGTTCTAATTGACCCCCATTATTTTATTCGGAGTTATATTAGTTCTTTCTTGTGGATTCAAGGCATACATGGATTTGTAGGATTTTTTTTTATGCGGATGTGTCTTATTTTCATATCCATGTGGATTCAAGGAACCCTGCATTCGATTCGCAGGAGCAGTATTTATGAAGAGGTGTCGTCTTTATCTCGTTATTCAAACATCACGCTACATCGGCTACACCAATAAGTGTTGGATAAAATGTGAATAAGCAAAATCCAATTTAATATGCATTTCAAAAGCTAGATTTAAAACATGGGTAAAGTCAATCACAGCTTCCCAGTCATGCAATCAAATATTGTCTTTGGTCTCATGACATTTGAGTGTGTAAAAAACCCAATCAATTCAAATTCATACCTAAAACAACCAATAATTGAAGCCAAGTCTTCAAACATCCAAAAAGCAACATCCAAAGCCAAAAGCATAACTCCCAAGTCCCGTCTCCCCTCCCGTGACACTTTCATACGAACAAGAACAGTCACGCATGTGGTCTTCACATAATTTAAATTTTTTAAAAATCATTTATTTCATATAATGAAACATGTGCTTTAATAGAAATGTTATATTTTCTCCAATAGATTATATGGATTCGCCTTATAGAAGAAATAAAATTACATGTCTCACTTAACTGTTTATGTATCTAATTGCTCACATATGAGACTACACACAGGAGTTGCAAACGGGACCATGTACAATGGATCAATGAGTCATACGATATTCTTTAGAGGTATGTAACACCAAGTGAAGGGAAAAAAGAGTGTTGATGCACTTTGTCTTTTTCGTAATCTCATTTATGATTGTCACATCATTAACATAGTATATGAAATTTTTTAACACATATTGACAGACGCAAGTTTCCACTGTGCAGCGATAACTCCGCAGAGTCAAATATATAATTTATATAAAAAATCAAAACATGTGTTAAACATAAATAAGAGATGGAAAGCTCTGAACATAACATTTGCCAAAAAAAAAAAAAAAGAAAACTGTCAATTATCAATCAACCACCACCGGGTGGTTTTTTTAACAAATGACAGATACTTTGAACATTAGTGTTTGTGAATAAAAACTAAAAAATCCCTCTCACATACCCAACCATCCATATACATTTATATCTATGTGAGTTTTTTTTTTTTTAACAAAGCATATGTCTTGATTAACAACGTAATATATAACTCATCAGATAACTGCCTGCAGTAACACTCTATAAAAAAACATCCATGAAAAGGTGAGCCCCTCCCAACACTTCATCAATCCAAACCACATAAGTTTTTTTTTTTTCCACCAAATCCAAAGTTCCAAATGAAGGAAATGGAGATAGAATCAGTGAAGTGTGACTGCTGCAGTCTGAAGGAGGACTGCACCCAGGACTACATAGCCCAGGTGAGGCTCAATTTTGAAGGGAAGTGGCTCTGCGGGCTGTGCGCGGAGGCGGTGCGCGACGAACTAAGCAAAGCATTGGACATAGAGAAGAGTCGCGGTGGCGGCGATGTCAGGGAAGCGATGAGAGCCCACACGAAGTTTTGCCAGAGGTTTTTCCAGTCGAACCCGGCGGTGTGCGTGGCCGACGGGATGCGACAGATGCTCCGGAGGAGGTCCGGTGATTTTAATTCTGTTGTTGTTGGTGCTGGTGCTGATACTGGTGGTGCTGGTGCTTCTTCGAAGGGGCCTTCGAAGAAGCACCACTCGCCAATGGGATCACAAGTGGGGGATGAGTCTTCCTTGTCTTTCTAATTTTTTTATGGTTTGTTTTTTGTGCTTGTTAGAATAATTTCTCAACATTTAATTGTTTGTTAGTTATATTAGTATTGTCTTTGATTTTAGTATTTAGAGAATTCTTTACCTCTCAATTATGGTTTTTTTTTTTTGTTAAATCTACTCTGATCAGAAGTAGTTTTAATCCAAATTAAAGCTCGGTGAAGAGGAGGTATATATGAGTTTGTGTCCGAGCATTTACTTAACAAAAAAAAATTGTATTTAGTATTTTTTTTAAACAAAATTATACTAGAAAGTAGAAACTGTGATTCTCTCGTTCCATGTTATTTTTCTTGAACAAATTATGCTTTTCTCTTTTTTTCTAAAACTACAAATTATGCTTCTCCTGAGTGCTTTTATATTGTTAAATAAATATAGTTTCTATATGTTTGTATGGCTTAAAAATATGTTCTTGTCCAAGGTTTTGTGTTCTTTTTGTTCACAATTTATTTTAACATATATATAGACTCCTGATTTCTGCCTTTACAACTGATAGTTTTTAAAATTAAAGAAAATGGGAAGGGTTTCTTGGATTTGACAAAAAAAAAAAAAAAAAACCATTAGAAGGTGAGGAGAAGACCCATATAAATGATTAATATGTGCTCTTTTTCTCAAGTGTCTGCAATGTTTGCACCATTTTTTTTGTGATGATGATGATGATCTGGAGCTGTGAATCCCATCAATTCTCCCCCAACAACTCTGCAACTGTCTTCTTGTCAAATAAGAGAAACTTGTCTCTCAACCAACTCGATCAATCAAACTATGCAGCCTCATCATTGGTAGACTTACTCCACTGAGACCAATGATCATCACATGTTATCATATTAATATTAAATTAATTCAGTATACGACAACCACCACTTAGAATTTCATTTGGCATTTCAGATGCCATGGTAGAATGTAAATGTGTGTGTGTTTAATCTGTAATTTTAGATTGATCATTTGGAATCGGATATATGGATCCGAATATTCAATATCGGTTTAACTATTTCAGATAATTATTGGAATCTGAATTTGGATGTTTGAATCAGAAATGGATATTTGTTTTTTAATATCCTTCGAGGATATGGATAATTTTTTAGATATTCAATTCGGATATGAATACAAGTATAGAATGTCCGCTCTATTGACCGATTTATATGAGGTGTTATTACTTAATGCATTTATGGGTGAATGTGTATATCAGGTTTTCTTAACTAGAGTTTGAACATCATTATAAAAGAAAAAAGGGCATTATTACACACAGTATTTTTGATAGCCCTAAATGCATGTAGTCACATATACCTCTTTAAATTTTGAATTTGCACGTCATATACATGTATATTAGGCCTGTCAACGGTCGGGTCCGAGTCGGGTCGGGGTGGACCCGGACCCGACCTGTGACAGGACCCGGCGGGTCCGGGTCCAACCCAGGACCCGGCGGGTCCGGAGTAATGTGGACCCGGATGGTTGGGTAAAAAAAAAAAAAGAAGAGAGAAGAGCTCATGTATTTGTTTGTCTTATCATTCTATTTGAAATTTTTTGTAATAAAACATTATTGTTAATGAGACTATGTTTGAATATAATTTTATACAATTCAAAAGAAGTAAATGAATTATTAAACAACATCCAAAACAATAATCACTAACATAAAAAACATATTAACCTAAATAATAAACATAACTAACCTAAACAACATTCAAAACAATATTAACCTAAACAACATTCAAAACAATAAACACTAACATATTAACCTAAATAATAAACATAAATCATGCAACAAACTAATTAATCATACAAATTCAAATGCTAATAAATTAATTGTCCAAAACAAACCGATTTATAGGCTTGTTATGATTATGATTTATGAACTTGTAGATACAAAAATAAGTTAAGTAAGAAATAAAATTATGTATCAACTAATACTAATGGTTTTATAATATATGAACATATATTAAAAAAAAACAGTCGGGTCCAACGGGTCGGGGCGGGGTGGACCCGGACCCGACCCGTTTGTTTGTTCGGGTCCGTCGGGTCGGATCCAACTCTGGTCGGATCCAAATCAGGTCAGATATATTACACGTGTAATCAGGTCCAGATCGGGTCGGGTCCGGGTCTGGACCCGACCCGTTGACAGGCCTACATGCCTGTCAACGGGTACATGTAGGCCTGTCAACGGGTCGGGTCCAGACCCGGACCCGACCCGATCCGGACCCGATTACACGTGTAATATACCCGACCCGATTTGGACCCGACCCGAGTTGGATCCGACCCGGCGGACCTAAACAAACAAATAGGTCGGGTCCGGGTCCACCCCGCCCCGACCCGTTGGACCCGAGACCCGATTATTTTATTAAAATATGCTCATATATTATAAGACCATTAATATTAGTTGATACATAATTTTATTTCTTACTTAACTTATTTTTGTATCTACAAGTTCATAAATCATAATCATAAAAAACCTATAAATCGGTTTGTTTTAAACAATTAACTTATTAGCTTTTGAATTTGTATGATTAATTAGTTTGTTGCATGATTTATGTTTATTATTTAGGTTAATATGTTAGTGTTTATTGTTTTGAATATTGTTTAGGTTAATATTGTTTTGAATGTTGTTTAGGTTAGTTATGTTTATTATTTAGGTTAATATTTTTTATGTTAGTGATTATTGTTTTGGATGTTGTTTAATAATTCATTTACTTCTTTTGAATTGTATAAAATTATATTCAAACATAGTCTCATTAACAATAATATTTTATTACAAAAAATTTCAAATAGAATGATAAGGCAAACAAATACATGAGCTCTTCTCTCTCTGTTTTTTTTACCCAACCACCGGGTCGGGTCCGAACCCGACCCGGGTCTGACAGGTCCGGGTCTGAGTCCACATTTCCTCGGACCCGCCGGGTCCTGGGTTGGACCCGTATCCCGGGTTGGGTCCGGGTCCACCCCGACCCGACCCATTGACAGGCCTAATGTATATATATATATGTTAGAAATGAGTTGTTTCAATTCGTAATGAAACGATATATACGCTTTTATAAAAATATATACATCTACGTTTACTATTATAAAACTTTAAAACCTGTAAAATCTTTATTTGAGACTGTATTTGAGATTATATCTTACATTATAAAAAAAAAAATGGTCGTGGACTTGCCTTGCTTTGGCCCAATTGCACCTTGTCCCACACGCCTCATAATCCGACTTTAATGTACCTTGGTATCTTCCCATGCCATCAAATCTACTTGAAAAGTACTTTTAATATATATATTTTTTTTAAAAAAAATTAATATAACTTCATAAAAAAATTAGTTAAATTAATTTAAAAATCATATACCTAATCAGTTTGGATATACATGTAAAATGTTGCAAGTAGTCCGGATGATACAAATTAAGGTGCTGTGGGTGCTTGGATGTGTTAACCGAGCGAAATATGCTTTGAAGACGAAAAAATGTTAGTCCTGTAGTCGCAATCCGCACACTTTTTTTTTTTAAGTGTATATTTGGTTAATGAAGTATATTTTTTATAAAAAAAAATAAAGCATACATATATATGAATTGAATTCTTATATTTTTACATTTTCTTGTGATCGTGTATATTGATCGATAAGTTATCATGTTGTTGGTCTAAGAATAAATTGGATCACCAAATGGTCTGAAGTTGGGCGTTGGGCGTTGGGCCACTGCATCAAATTTAGTGTAAAAAGTTAAACAAAACAGACAACTGATATGAAGCAAAAACAACTCAATCTCAACGCGCATGAGAGTGTCATGAAACTATTAAGCTCTTTTATATGAAAATATTTCAAAAATGATATGTTCAGCTTGCCTGCAGTCCTAATCCCTTGAATCATTTTTTCAAGAAAAATGTTAAAGGACAATCTTATAAACAGTGAGTCTCACAGACAATCCTCTCATATGACAATCTTCAAATATTTTAATTTAAAAATAAATAATAAATATTATCTAATAAAATATATGTTTTGATAAAAAGCATATTATTGTTTAAAATTACTAAGGAATATGTTTCACCTTAGGAGGAATGCACTACAATTGTAGGATATAAAAATTACAAAAACAATTAAAGAAAAAATATACTAGTGTATTTCATTGTATAATTTATTTTTTATAGAAGAATATATTTTAATGGATGAGTTTATTTAAAAAAAAAAAATCAGTGAGGACCAAGAATAGGCTTGTACAAAAGATGACGGTATGGATTAAAACAATATTTCTATGATAATATAAAAACCCGTGAAGATTTTTTAATTTTACGGGTCGATTTGGCTAACTTTCCAAGGAATTATATCGATTTTTCTCTATTTTAAACATGATAATTCCAATACATATGAAATAAAATATTATTATTATTGAAGTAGTATTCCAATAATATATAAATTGTACAAAGCTAAAGCTAAAATATATGTATACTTTAATTTGTATCATCCGGACTACTTGTTTTATCAAACCCCAGAACATCACATACAGGCAAGGATCAGTTACAATTACACATAAGAGTTCATCATATGCCAATCAAACAAGCTTATCATTTCCATATTTAAAGCCTACACAGTTTGATATCCCGACATTCGAAACATAAAATCTGCAAGCCTGAAATGCCACACTACCTTTCTTCAGATTCAACTATAAGAGCCAAATGGATTTCTACCACAGAAATGCCAGGTAGAGACAACCAGTGACACACAAAACAGCCATCAAAGTTGTCTACATAGCAACCAACCAACACATGCAAGACTACAAAATTCACATAGCACACCATGGTAATGACAAAACCCAATGAAATCTAGATTTTTATTAACAAACACCGCAAAGTACCCCCCCAAAAAAAACTGCATATCACCTCTACTCCAGGAGAGCAAATGATCCATGCCGCCTTCTACACAGAACCACTGTTAAAACAAACAACAGACAAGACAATCAGTATCTGTAACGAATACAAGAAATTCACTTAAGCCAACGGAGAGAATACATTGTTGATCAGGTAACAAATTATACCTTGTGCTTTGCCACCTTAAGATCCATCTCCACAATCGATGGATACCCAACGAGTACCTCGAACGATCAGACTCAGACCTTGTTACTCTAGACCATAAGAAGCAAAGGACAGACAGAACAAACAACCAGAACAGGGTATAGAACAGAGAGGAGAAACAATTGAATTGAGAAATGTAGCAGATAGAGAGCCAACCCGTACTCTAGTACAAAAAGGAACAAAAGAAGGTGTTTAAAGTTCCATCCCCAACCCTTTTTTACCTTCAAAAAACCAGAAAAAAGGAGGGGTAAGGAACACGCGGTATCCCTTGAAGAACAACCAGGGGTGGAATCAAAGTTTTATGAAACGACGATGAATGGAGGAAATGAAAGAAAAATTAACTATGACATCAAGGGACCTGTATCAGAACTCTAAAACATGGGTAGCTCCACTGCTTTCAGAACCAAAAAAGGGACTCAACTAAAAGCACCAAATGAAGACACAGCAGATACCAATGAAAAAAACAACAAAAAAAGCCTAACTTTAGCTGAACAAGACCAACAACAACAATTCTACAACCCTAAGCCAAGACACCTACCCACCAACCAATGAAATTATCACCACCAATTTCTGTTTCTTCCAAACCAGTAATTCAACAACTCTACAATCATAAACTGAGACATACCAATACTAGCCACCTCAACCATACCAAATCATCACTACTCACTTCACCCCCACTTATCAAACTTCCATGCCTTTCAAAACAGACCCAGTGATTCACTTCTACTACTATATACAAGTCAGTCACTTTTATATACAGACCGCCCCAACTAAACTAATCATCCGAAACATCCAAATTGAGGATCCTCCGCAGGTCCCTAGTTGCGGCCGTGCGATCAAGGGACTCAGAGTCTCTGGTGGGGGAGGCCGGGGCCGACTTCGCGAGCGGGTGGGGAACCATGATTTCCCGCTCCGGTGACGGGGGTGGTCCGACAGACACGCTCCGCTTCTGCCGGAGAGAGAATTTCGGCATCGGGAGGGAGCTCGGCGGGGGCGAGTTCGAGTAGGCGGGGCCGGCCCAGAGCCCCCCCGGACGGCCACCGCCGCTGCCGAGCTCGCCCTCCAATGGAGCGGCTTTGATGGGGGGTTTCGAAACCGTTGGGGTCAGTTGGGATTTCTTGGGCTTCTTAGGTGGTTCCGAGGAGCGCAAGTCCCTGGCCTTGGTTTTTGCGGGGTGTTTTGGGGCCATGTAGGAGGGTTTGAGAGGAGGCGGAGGAGACCTGAATCGATCGAAGATGTTGTCGTCCCTCACGTAGCGGTTACGATGTTGAGACACCACTGTGAGAGTCTCCATTGAAGCTGGGATGCGCGGGTCGGTGATGTTTCTCCGAAATCAAACCCTAAGAAGCACAGATAACCCAATCAGGGAAACCCTGGATTGAACGAGAAGACTGAAGAGGGGGAGGGGGGACTCACCGGTCTCATGAGGAGGTGTGTACGTTCGGATCGGAAGAGGAGGGTCTGGTTTTTTCAAACTTGAAACGGAACCCTAGATTTCTTGCTCAGGACGCCATGGAAGCTTATTTTTTTTTGGAGAAGCCACTGGTGGTGATTGAGTACGAAAAATGGGCGGATGTGAAACGACCTAGAGCGGGATTTAAATAGGCGCCTTTTTTTTTGTATTTTTGCAGATATACCCTGCTATATTCTAATTTTGTCAAAATACCCCTCTTACAAAATACCCTTCTTTTAGTTCTTATATCCAAAAAATTGTGAATTTGAAACGCACTTATTTGTGTTTGTAGAATATTTCCCTTTTTTTTTATTTTTCACTTTTATTTTATTTTATTATTCAATGGATTCAAATGGCTACTAAGTCATTAAAATTTGAATTTTCTTTTGGGTCTTCAATGTGGGGGGTTTTAAAAGTTAATTAACCTGGATGCTTTGCGTGAGTTTTCACATGAAAAAGTTAGAGACAGCATCAGTTTCGTCACACTACACATTCCGGGCACAATGAAAAAGGGAATCGATGAATCGAAGGACGACACGAATGATATGCGGTGGTCCTGAAACCCCCACTGAGCGGTAAAGAAAGCAGGACAACCGCCATACATAGGTATTTTAATCAATTATCTTAATAAATATTCATTTTTTAATATTTAAATATCTACAGTTTAAAAATATCCATATTTTATAAAATTACGTATGTTCATAATATATATTGTTTATATCATCTGCATGGTTAATCTCAATTATGAAAATTTAAATAACTATTAAATTGTCTACTTATCATAGAATAAATCTTAAGTTCATGTTTGATTGGGGAATTAGAGGTGGAATAAATAGGGATAAGATGGAATAGTGATAAAATGGGTGTTTGAAAAATTGAAATAAATGAAAATCTACATACCAGAATTAGCTGGTATAATTATTTGTGCTTCCTCCTGAAATTAAGTTATTTTAGATTTTTTAATCAATTTGAATATGTGGGTCTCACTGTTAAATCAACTATCATCACCTCTGATAAATCAAATGAAAAATCAACTATCATTATTTTTTCACATTTTATAAATCTTTATTCACACCTTATACCTTATTCATAATTTATTCAAGATCAATCAAACAACAAAAAATTTATTATTACATTTTTCAATAAAAATAATTAAAAACATAACCAAACAAAAAAATCATTTATTCCACGTCTATACAAGAATCGTTATAAATATCTAAAAAACTTAATTATCTATCCAAACGAGGGCTAAAAACCTCAATTATAACTCCTCTCATATATCATTCGATCACTCAAATCATCAAAATCTGACTTAGAAATATGCTGATCGTTGGGTATTAGAAGGTTTGATATGCCAAATCCACATTCAGTGAACCATCCGAGTCGAGTCAGGCCCACGCTATTCGGGATTAGGTCGGCGGGCACATAGAACTTAGTTAATGAGCCCAGAAAATGACTCCTCCAATATGTTATTGGCTTAGATATTTGAGAACCTATCAATTGTCACAGAACTCACAACAGAAGTAACATGTGACAACCATCCAATGGAGAATAACAAGGACGGATGGGGTCCAGTGATGAATAGATGATCCCATCCCCAAGTATTCACCTTAAAAATTGGAAGACCATCTGTCCTATAATAGGCTCACCCAGACAAAAAGAGATCATTAACAAGAATCTTATACCTGTAATAAGGACTTGTTTCCCTCTTAATGAATCCTGGTAGCTAGTGTACCTTACTCTTCAAAAAATAAAAAATCAAGAATCTTATACCAACAAAATCTCACTCCATATAACATCAAGCTCAGGAAGATACATTTTGGAGAATTAACAAAAAAATTCTCGACTGAGAATAAGTTAACAACAAAAAACCTGCTCTCATGTCAGTTCATATGTTCCGATTAAATCATACAAAACATCTGTACATGCTCACAAGTAGACATGGGTTGGGTACCTGGAGATCCTTCTATATCCACATTTTATGAGAATTTGTCTTCATGGTCGCCCTCGGCGGTCTCACCCTCCTCCAAGTTGGTGAACTCCAGGTAGTGCGTCGGGCGGTGGTCCTCGTGGTAGTAGTCCCGGGGCGTCCCTAACCTTACGCCATATTTCATGCTCACCGTGTGCTTCACCCCCATGAAGTTGTAATTCCATGGACCGTTATCAGGAACCTGAAGGTTAATGTATGACCAATATTTTTAAAAATCTATAAAATCCCAAATTCATCAGAAAATTTTGAAAAAAATATATATATATGAAAAAATGTCAAAAAAATTACAAAAAATGGAGAATTATGTAGATAATGATTTATTTATTTTTGTTTTTTAAAATTGATACCCCTCCGCACATTTAGCATGGTGGGATTTGATCCACTTACCTCCTTTCCAGAAATAGAGGGCGTCAATTGGCTAACCAAAGTTGACGAATAAGTTGTGTAGTTTTTATAGGAAAATAGATATAAGATTTTTAGAAACTTAATATAAGGACTGAAAGTAGATTTTGGGAGGTAGAGGGACTTTTTTTGCAAAGAAAATAGCTCTAAACAACCTTTGGTGCCCAATGGCTCCTTGCCTCCTTGGGTTGCCAGGTCGGGTCAGCCTACTCGCTACCCCCTTTCAAAAAGCAACTGGGTCAAACCTGACCCGGTTTCTCGATATATCGCCGACATAGCGATGATGTTAGCATGATGCTGCCAATATATCGATCATGATTTAAAACTATGTTTATGACAGAAGAAGTGATCTTTGGAGTAGTTACCATGTAGAACCCGAGGAAGCGGTCGCTGAGGAGCATTTGGACTTTCTCGTAGTGGGTTGGCAAGTAACCGTGGGGATTGCTTCCAGTGTCCTTGTTAACGCGGCCCCATTCATAGCCTGTCGGCGTGAGCTTATATGCCGTCAAAGAGCAGGATCCAGGCGTGAAACTACAGGTCAAGATGATGCACTTCTCGCCGTCCCACTGCTTGTTGTTCTCGAGGATCCGTGCATGACTCGTCAGATCCTACAAAAAATTTAAATCAAACATAAAGATAAGATCATGAATGAAAATGGCATGGGTTATTTGCATCAATACCGTAAAAGAAATCCTATTTTGTCAAATACTCCCGTTGAAACCATAATTTCCAACAATACCCCTCAAAAGAGCTTAAGTTGTGCATGAATGTCCTTTTAAGAGGTATTTGTGCACAAATTAAATTATAGGGTTATTTGCATAAATACTCTTAGAAGAATCCTAGTTAAAATACCCCAGTTGAAACCATATTCCCAGCGTTTCCCTCAAAAGGTTATAAGTCGTGCACGAATGTCCATAACAAATACATGTATTTTTGGTTTTCAACAAATGGCATCAAGAGAGAATTAAAGAACATTGAATCACGAACCTGAGGCGACAGTTGAGGGAGCTCATTGGGTTGTGTGTGCATCCATCCCAATGGCTCTAGGTCGTTCAAGAAGTCGTGTTCAGGAAGGGTGGATGGAAGATGGACCTGCTGGTGAGTCCCCCATTGTGGAGGCATCGCTATGCACCGTATTTCCTTCACTTGAGGGTTGTCTGGAGGGCTTACTCCGTAAAGGTATCCGGAAATCTGAGTTCGAAGATCTGCTATGCAGATGAACTTCTTCAGAATGTTCTTCGGCATGATGTATGTGTAACCGGTTTCCTGTTATAGGGAAAAAATAGAAAAGATCAAACTACTTGACATGACATGACAAGAGGATTGCAAAATAGGGTTCAATAAGCACCTTAATATCATCGGAGTTGACGTATATGTGATTCACTCGGAGATAGAGATTTGTAGCTGAGATTGCTCTCACGCGCCAATCAGTCTTTGATGCAAATGCTGCTTGTTCGTAGGGGCTGGTGGTGGTCACAATGAGTTCATCACCATGCACATTAGTGGTCTTTGTAGTAACAGCTGTCAATTGGCTTGCTTCCTTCGCCTATACAGTGAAGGTATACGTAACATAAATATAATTTGGCAGGTTGAGTAAAGAAAATAAACTACAAGCAGAATCAATCAGCCAAATTTACCTGTTTTTCGATTTCTGCAATCTGTTGCCTCTGTTGCGAGGGAGGAGTAATCTCAGCACCAAGTATTATATCACGGATCTCAGACTGCGTCAACGCCGATGTATTTACATTGTTCTTCTTTGCATAGTCGGATAGTATGAGATCCCTCAGAGCAACCTCAACCTTCATCCACTGGTCATCTGTGAGAGAAGGCCAGATGTGGTGCGGTTCAGTGATGATCGTCTTGTCCGGCTTCAACAACATCTTTGCTTTCTCGTTGTTCACATGGAGAGCACGCAAAATCAATATGAGACGAGAGAATGCGGTATATGAAGAGATGCTCTTCAACCAATCATCATATATGTTGAAAAGGACCATCTGTGGTTCAGTCGCCTTAAGAATCAAATCACCAAACTTCTCAATCTTCAAGCAAGCTTGGAACGGCAACTGCAGCTCACTTCCCTTGATCACGATGTTTGGGAAGTCGAGCAAGTGAACTTCTAGAGGATCAAGCATTCCTTTACGAGTCACGATAATTTGCTTCGGTTGCTCTTCAACAGGTAGTGACCGTACCAAAGCAGCTACTTCTTCTGCTGTTTTCCACTTTGCCAGCTGACCAAGACGCTTTTGTCCAGCCCACACACTTGTATGAATGACCTAAGAAGGTTCATGATTACAGGTCAAGATATAGACAAAACATAAGGACATAAAAAGTGCATTAGTTAGAATATAATTAAATCACAGGTATGTAACCTTGAGAAACAGCTGCCCTGTTCTTGGATTGAAAATGAAAATGGCGCCATTGATGGGTTTGGTGGTAAGATTTCCCTCAAAAGTTTTATGGATTGTGACCCGGTATACATTTGTATCATCAACAAACCATATTATTTGGTTGCTGAAGATTTCCCCATAGTTTTGAGACGAGAGATAAGGCTCAGTGGGTTCTGAAGAATACAGCTGCAGACCTTTTCTTATGCGTTCCCTCAGAACGTACAGGGCTGGGTTTGACTGCAAAAAGTTATCAATTATATGAGCAGCTTTTTTCATACAATATACTTGACATTGGAAAACACATTGTTTAGTGATGAAAACCTAAAACATGTTTCTATGCACACCTTCATGATCTTATTCATTGCTTGAGCCAGCAGTGGTTTTGACCCAGGGAACCAGTTACCAAAGGTTGAATGCAAGTTATATGCTAAATCAAGACCGATCATCACCCCTGTACATATAATTTGTAAGTAAATTGGACTAGAAAGGAAATTAACAGGAAATCAGAGGCTAAGGGATTAAGGAGTTACCAGTTGGAGATGGATAGATAGACATGTTATCAGTTGTGTAATCCATAAATTTTGCCCTAGTATAACGTTCAATGTCATGAGAATCGTAGTCACCCCAACGAAGCTGAACATCAATCCAGTACTTATTGCTAGCTTTCTGATCAAACACGTCCTTTTGTTCTGCAACTAAGCTAGGTTTAGACATTGGCCATCTCGTCGTAGCAAAGAGAAGAACATCAGCACAAGAACTGTTCATCTTGTAACTTTTTCTTGGATGTATTGTTTCTTTCTGTACTGTTTCAATTTCCAGTGCGTCCAACTCTTGATCCAAAACCTGGCAGAGATCCATCACCACACTCTCGTGAACCTTTTGCCAAAGATGGGCCCGGAATATCTGAATCAAGGATATTTTCAGAGTTGGGATTTTTCCATGCATAAATATCCCCGTCAAATCTAATTGAACTTGGAAGCCAACATAGACATTGGCACGGTTTATGGTAGGAGACCACCAAAGTGTAAATCTACGATTAGGGATCTGATTCAACCCGGATCTCTGGGCATTAGTCAATTTCTTGTATTTCATGGACTCTTCAAATCCAGATGCCTTCTCCCAAAATAGACCTTCCCAAGTAGGAAAGCTGGGAAGGGAAAAAAAGAAAGAAAAAGAACAGAAAAGAATTTATCAAATTACTAAATGAAAGAATGCATACACATGCCTGTATCATGTTCATGATGATCTAAAATGAAAAAAATTTAAATCAGCATGCACGTCACCAGATTGGCAAAAGTTAACATAATTTTTCCAGAAGGAATATTAAACTGAAAATTAAACATAAATATCAAATGAATTGCTAAGATGTAGTAATGGATTGGATTGGTAATGGAATTGCAATGATGTTTGGTCTTCCCCAGCAATCTGCTATTGCATGCACAGAGAGAATCATGGATAAAATGACCTGGCATTCACACATACTATAACGTATCTCTCTCAAGCAGAACAGATCACATTTTTATTACAATCCAACTTGAATGTGGAGGATTATTTTTAAGGGTCCGTTTGGAAACACAGATTGAAAAGTAGCTTTTGGAATAAAGCTGTTTTTTAAGATAATTTTAGACGTTGACTTTTTTAGGATGCTTTTTTTAAAATCAGGAATCAATATTTGAAATGAGTTTAATGTTTGGCAGAGAAAGTTGCTTTTCAATTCAAAAAATCGATTCCGATCAAAAAGCGTTGTTTCTGAGCTTTTTAAAACACAGATTTCGAGGGAAAAATTAAAAGGAATCCAGCTTCCGATTCTGCAAAAAGCTGCCCCGTTTGGCTGCACGCTTTTAGCTTTTCAGCTTTTCAAAAAGCAAAAGCGCGTCGAATCGCGCAACCAAACGGGGCCTTAGCTACTTGTCATCACCACATAGGTCTAGATAATCTCATGATAGTCTAGTAACAGAAAATGATGAATCCAATGGAATTGTTTCATAGGAGTAGGGAGTCAACTTACTATGTCCCCTTGAACAAAGTGTGCTCCAAGATCCCCTCAACACCTCCAAGTGCTTGGATGACATCAGTTCGATAATTATTCAAGTTCCACAATTTACCATCATGCCGCTGGTGTGTCCACCAAAATGGATTTTGTTTAAGAACTTGATATTGTTTGAAATCAGTGCGCACACGCCACCCTTTGTCATATGCAAGTGTATGACGATCTTTCTGAAAGAGAGTGTTAATTCGAGGTATCCCTCTATCCCAAGAATCCTGCCACATTTAAAAAATAAAAAATGTTATTAGAAAATTAACATATACATGTACTTTTGTCATCGTGATGTCAATAAAAATAATTCAATAGCTGCATAAAACATAATTAAGAATCACAATACTGGGTCAAAACAGATCTAATCAACATGGGAAAATTTCTATCAAAGACTAATTATGAATGCTATCTCATACAATTAAAAACTCAATTGAGGATCATCATAGCTAATTACAAATCAACCCATAATCAGAAGCCATGCGAATATGATAAGTGGCAATCAAAGAACTCACCTCAAGATCCTCAAGTGTTAACCGTCGATTTTGAGATTGTGCTTCTTGTCTTTTCAGTGCATACTCAGCCCAGACACGTTGGGAATCAATAAATTCACTCTCCCACGGCTGGAAAAGTCAAAAGGAAAAAATCATGTTTATGAACGAATTCAGAGACATGAAGGACAAAGCTGACAAAGTTTCTCAAGAAGATACCTGAATATAACGATAGAGGTTTGGAATAAGCTGATCCTCCTCGTGACTCATACCACTCCGGAAATGTGTCACGCCAACATCAGTTTGCTGACTG
Organism: Acorus gramineus; assembly: GCA_030737835.1. Lineage (NCBI taxonomy): Eukaryota > Viridiplantae > Streptophyta > Magnoliopsida > Acorales > Acoraceae > Acorus > Acorus gramineus. The sequence goes on from CM060848.1 coordinate 9,209,012, forward strand.
TATCGGAGATCACTCTGGGGGATCAATATGTGACCCATTGATAACATACCAAGACCACCAATTTCCTTCGGAGTGTAGAATATGACAGGAGGGAACCTACAGATAAGTGCATGAGTCAACCTCTTAGCAAAAGAAGACTAATGATTCAAAAGTACACTAGTCTAAATGAAATAACCTACCTGCTAGGCATCTTTGAATTTAATCCAATCTTAATGCGAGTTTGAATTTTATTTTCACACTTCACCAATAGATCTAGCAGCTCTTGGGTGTGCACTGTAGCTTCTCGGAAATATGTCATAAGGCCTGTTAAGAAAAGCAAGAAATGCACAAATATGTCAGCAATGATCCAGAAGCTTCAGTTTTTTTCTACATATATACACAATTGCCAGATGAAAAAAGATTATGATAAATATTGCATAAATACCGATTAATGCTGTATTCCATTTATTGACAATCTTCGTAAATGTTGTAGATCCTGATGACATAAGAATCTGCCTCACACGATTTTCGAACACCTTCATGTGTTCATCATCAACACGTAAAAAGGCTATAGCCGTTCTCTCTTTGGTTTGCTCATTCTGCAGATTCCAAACCCCGTCTTTTGTGTTGCTGAATGCTTCTTGAGACATTCTTATCTTTGGCAATATTCGAACTTCAAATCCACACCTATCATGTGTTATAAAACAGGGTAAGGAATAAAAAAATGCAAGAATAATAAATAGAATTTTGGGTCATGCAATGCTGACTGGGAGAGATCATAGAATCCAGATCAGTTACAAAAAACATATAAGAGACTCAACCCATGGTAACTGGAGCAAATAAAAAACATAAAGACTAGAAAGTCAATCCATTCTGATAAAAAAAAAAAAAAAAGATTATGATTTTTCCTCTATATACAATTGTAAACATGAAAAAATGGAACAGCCATACTCCAAAAAATCAACAAATTAAAACTAAAGATAAATTTTCTAATTCAACTACTTTATTTCTAGAAAGAAATTATAATCCCAAATAGCAAAAAGAAGGGTAAAGGGCTAATAAAAAAAAGGAGGCCCAATTTGCAAGGACCAGAAAAAAATGATGGAAGTTCAAAAAACAGGATATGATCGGTTTAATAAGACAGATTATCAATATAAGTGAGACCACAAGTCTATCTTTTAAATCAGGGAAAACAAAGAAATTTAGGTATTGTTTGGTTTTTGAAAAGATGAAGAGGAATAAGATTTCAAGTATATTTAAAACCTAGAGTTCTTTTTGCTTGACCAAATTAGAGATGTAAACAAATTGGATTTGCAACCTAGAGCTCTTTTTGCTTGACCAGGTTAGGCATGTAAGCAAATTGAAATTGCACTACCCCCAATCATAGAAACTCCTAAAACCAATTTTACAGTTGAAAATTATCAAGATCAAATTCAAGCAATCACATGAAGGATCAATTGCCAGAAAAATTACCTACAGTAGTAAAAGAAACATAAAATTGCAAGTAATATCTATAAAAAATTACGCACATGCTGAAAAGCAAATTAGGATTATCCTTGCTGTACACAGAGACGAAGCTGTTTTCCCATTCCAATGTCGTTATACTTCTCGGAAGCCGATTTTTCATATCCCAAAACACACTTCTCCCCAGATTGACTGCAAGAAAAAGAAAATGCAAATCTCACAACAGTTGTCAGAGCAGAAATATGTATTTACACATAGAAATAGCACATCAAGAAAGTACCATCATGTTTCATTAGCCTCATCCTTGCATCTCTAGGCCAACACTTCTTGTTATTATATCCGACCATATTCTCATTGTTAGGATCAGGATGCTCAGTAAGATAGCGCTGGATGAGATCACGTGCCTCTTCATGGGTGAAGCGGAACAATATATGCACCCTGTCTATGTACCGAGAATACAATCGGATGGGATGTCGTGTTTCAATTTTAGTGTCAGAGTATGTAATAAATTCATTGGGCTTCTGAGGAGGACCAGCAATTTCACTAGCACGTGTTAAACCAAGAAGCAGAAGATCAAGCATTAGACCGTAGTACTGCACAACAAAGGATGCAAATTGCAGACCACGAATCAAGCCATATGAGTTAGTATGGCTCATATCCTTGTAAGATAACACGACGTTATTCTTAGCAGTGACATAATCTGCAATGTTGTGATCAAGAACCAACCGGAGAAGCCTGCAGAGAGATACAAATCACATGTCAAATTATTGATATAATAGGCAGGTCTGAAAGACTTCATTCTAGATCAAGTGAAATCTTTCATCTACCTGTTGAGCATGGTCAAATCAATCTTCTCAAAGAACTTCTCAAATTTAGTCTGAAGCATCACCACACATTGCCCATCACTCGTGTCCCATACACCCTGTAAATTGTTGATACCTTGGCACCACTTATAAACCAGAAGTGGGGGTGGCTCTGAATCAGCCGGCTTGATCCAATTGGGGAAGAGATGACGCTTGTCACCTTCATACCATAAATACTGGTCAAGATATGCATCTGTAATTTTCTCAAGGGGTTCAATTTCATACACAGGAATCAAATAACTGTATAAATCCATGAACTCAATGCCAACCTGCAATAAATACCATACCATGATTATTCAGTTGAGAAGAATGGTTAGAATCTTGGAAAAAACATTAATAGCAAGCATTCTTTGAAACTGAAAAAGAAAACAAACTTACTTCTTTGAAAGCTCGCTGTGTAAGCAGGTGACGTTTAATACGAGACAAGGCTTCATGTGGATTGTCATAAGCTTGCTCGATGAGACCCAACTCTTCCCTCTGAAGCTGGTTCAACCTCACTGCCACACTGTAAGATTCTTTCAATCTCTCAAGTGCAAGAATCAGAAGCTTCGTATCATGTTTGTATGAAAGTGGTGGAAAAGGTATGGGAGAGAACTTTCTGGACTCCAGCCAATGCACTGTGGTGGTGTAAATGGCCACTGCTTCTTCAGGTGTGACATATGGACCATCTTTCAGGTAATTGTGCTGCCTCTCCTGTGAAAAAATAGCAAAGGAAGACGAGCACAGTGAAAACATGGTTTAAAATATATTGAAGACGAGGAATATCTGATCTATGTGAAAGACTGTGGTTCCCTAATATCACTTGTACAGTGATTAACGCTCATGAAAATTAAATGCATAATGCAAGGAAAGTTGAAGATGGCCAATTCTTTACTTGTTCTGCCTTTAACCACAAACGAGTCAACCTTCCAAGATTTTTCCGACACACTGTCTTATCCACAGTTGCACCTCGCCTTATACGTTCACGATTATAGTGAGCAACATTTGTCCACCAATCCGCCTTAGACTTTACATAACGAAGAATCATG